>PVJO010001395.1:0-174463 GCA_004026905.1 Hystrix cristata | reverse complement strand
TGTAATAGATATTCTATAAAAGGAGGATGGTGTGCAGAGGAGAGGAGTACTAGAAAGAAAGAAGGGGAAAAGCAGAAAGGCAACAGGGGAAAGAGGGGAATGGGAAAATATGGAAAATGATGAATGAACCTGCTGTAAATAGGGAGGGAGGGAGCAGATGGGAGGGGTGGGGGAGGGGGGGAGAACCAAGATGCATCATGTATAGGTACAGAATAAATGTAATGAATGTGACCATTGTATGTAGAATGTACCAATACATGTTCTTGGTTTAAATTAAAAAAAAAATAAAAAAAAAACTTGTGGTCTAAGCATTAAGAGGAACAGTAACCCAAAGGAAATCCTTCATGCCGTTACCAAAAGAAAGAGGAATGGGCCTGCATAGCCCCAAAACAAGGAATTTCCACAAAAGAGAACCAGATGAAATGCAGATAGGGTTAGAGATAAGAGAAGCCACCAGTAGTAGAGATTGGCCTTCTGTCGATGACCTGTGCCACAAAGTTCTTGTCCCTCTGTCACTTCAAAGGTAGTTTTGACTGTACCCTGCTCATTCCATCTCACCAAGAGAAAGCCCAGCCCTACATATTCCTCTGTGGGCCTCTAGACTGAGAATTTTTCCGGTGTAGCTACAGCAACATACCAGCTACAATTTTGTTTCAAGATCAGGAGCGAACCCAAGAGCTGACGTTAAGCGGTACACCAAACAGTACCAGAGTCAGAGATCTCTTCCAAAAGTATCTCACTATGAATGGACACGTGTTATGGGTTATCTCTAGATGTCCCCCCAGTGCTTCATGCACTCACAGGTGGGGCTCTGGGGAGTAGGGGTATTGGATCATGGGGGTATGATACGCATCAATGGATTAATCCACTGATAAGCTTATAGCTAACTAGAATGTTGAGAGGCAAAGCCTGGCGGGAGGAGGTGGGTCACTGTGGGCGTGGCCTGGAAGGGTCTATCTTCCTCTCTCTTTCCTTGATCTCTCTCTGCTTCCTGCCTGCTCTGCCATGAGCTATTTCTCCTCTCCATCCCCCTCTGCTGTGTTGCCCTGCCCTGGAGCCAGCTGACTACGGACTGAAAGCCCTACAAACTGTGAGCTAAAACAAACATTTTCTCCTTTAAATTGTAGGTGTTGATGTTTTGTCCGAGCAACAAAGAAAATAACAAAGACAACCTTGTGAACTTCCAAGTAATAATTTGGAATTCCCCTTCATCTAGTTTAACACAGGAAATGCACGCTGAGGTGGAAGCATTCCGTAAACCACATGCACCATACAAACTGCAGGGTAAGGCATGTGCCAGGCCCTGTCCCACATGCTCAGCCCTTTAAGGGCAAAATCCCCAGCCCGTGAAGCAAATACCCCTAAAGGCAGAAGCTTCACATTCGTTCTCACCCTCAACCTCAAAACCTGCTGCGCCACCCACACCACCTCCCAGCTGCTCCAAATCCCGTTGTTCCTTTGGCCCCACGCACTTCAGACTCAGGCTTTCCGAGAGGACCTCGTCTCCACTCCTGTACTGTGACTCTCGAGTATAGTGTCTCAGACCCTCTAATCAAGGACCTCCCTCTGCCCCAGGCCGGTCAGTGTTCCTTCTTGGACTGCCAGTTCTTGAGTCCTCCTGACTCTTAGGAGAGCAATCTGAAGACTCCTGAGCCACGGCCTCTGAGAAGAACACACAGATTATTTTCCAGGACACTCACCAGGTCTCACAGTGGGGGAGCATGAGCTATTACAAGCCCCTTCAAGATCTTCTTGGCCATGAAACTTTGGTTCATCTATGCATCCACATACTCAGTGGATAAACAGGGCCTGATAATCTTGCAGTCAGTTAAATCTGCTCCCTCTCTGGCCAGTCTGTTGCCCTTCTGCCCTTGCTCCTCCCTCACCCGGGATGTTTCCATCTGTGGCCATACACGTTAGACAAAAGTCACAGGATCCCATGACCTGGTTTCCAGTTTGGGCACGGTCCTTTCTCAGCTGTGTGGTACCAGGCCATTCACTTAACCTCTCTGAGGTTCAACAGTAAAGCAGGGATAATAATTCTGCTCTATCCACCTCACAGGTGCCTGATGATTCAATGAGATAATAGATAGAACATAGCAAGTACTCCCCAAAATGTGTGTGGGCTACTATCATTTTAGCACTATCATTATTTTTTTCTTTTTTTTTTTCTTTTTTTTTTTTTTGGTGGTGCCAGGGATCGAACTCAGGCCCTTGTGCTTACAAGGCAAGCACTCTAATCACTGAGCTAAATCCCCAGCCCCTAGCACTATCATTATTACCAATAAAAGTTTTGTTTTCCTCTCCATAACCACACAGCACCCCCGAAGTACAGTCACTCACTCCACCCAAGCCTAAATTCCTCCCTGACCACCGGGCAACTGTTTGCCTCGTCTGTCCTTCCTTAAAGGGATCACCACCCAGAGTTCGTCTCTCCACAGAAACTCGGAGAATAAAGAGAAGCCGAAAGTTAGCAGCAGTTTCCACTCTGACTGTTTCCATTAAACAAACCTGCACAACTCTCGCATTAGCATGAGGGTGGAGCAGCTGGCGGTGATGCGGCCCTCGCTCTGTGGTCCGCTGGGACCTTCCCATTATTTTCAGCCAGCATATCATCTCGGCTGATCTCGTCACAAGTAACCTGGGCTGCCATCCGCGTGAAGCAACGTGGTGGTGACAAATCTGTTCTAACCTTCACGTCTCTTTCAAGTGCTGGAATTTTCATGAATATGTTTTTCCAAATTCTGAAATTCTTTCTCAAGTGCTTTTTTCTCTTTGTTTTTAGTGGGCTCTCTGCAACATCGTCTGTTAGTGGACTGCATGATAAACAAATGGAGGTAGGAAGGCACAGCGTGGAGGAGAATGTACCGAATATAATCTGGATCTTGAGAACCCCGCAGCGTGAGGACGTGTGACAAGTCGGTGTGCCCTCTGCAGGTTCCCAAGTCCTTCCACTGTGGGGCGGGCAACAGTGGTGCTTCAGGGACACGGTGCAGACACCAAGCTCCACCTAGTCAGGGGGTATCACAAAGACACGGCTGGCTGCCAGGGGAAGAGTCCAGCCTGCATGAAAAACTGCAGACGCTGGAGACGAGAAGAGCAATCCTAGCTTTGGGGTCCCTGGGAAAGGCAAGGAGGGAAGGACGGTGCCCTCAGAGCCACCACCTGCTGCAAGGAAATAGTTCTGCATTTGGAAGTAGAAATCTCCAGCAGGAGGTGGGAGAATGATACCTCCATAGCAAGGGAAACAAGGCAGCCCTTCCAAAGAAAGAATCAGATTTGCGCAAATAAATACAGAACAACCTGCAAAACACATCATTAAAAGATTTTTTTAAAGTCGTATTTATGTACAGTATACTAAGCATGTAAAAAAAAAAAGTAAGCACCACAAAATAAATTATATGTTTTCATAGAAATAGTGTATCTGTGTCTGCAGGGAAAGGTCTGGAATGTTAAATGTCAAACTATTAACAGCAAAATCCCAGGACAAGACTAGTTTTGGGTTGGAAAGAAGAGACCCCAAATGCTACCACTTGAGTCATTGGCCTTAGGCTCCTTCTGATTTCCCACATTTTGCCCATGGGAAATTTATGGTCTTTAAAAATAACCTAGTGTCCCAGGGAAGTCTCTGGCCTTTTTAAATCAACATTGACCATCTTTCTTTTTATAGCTGAAGTTATTTCTCACTGTTCCCCTGTGCACACGTGCACATCGAGGGCATTGTGTGCACAGGCACCCTGCTACCTGCTGGTTCTCAGACATGGCCACTTATTTGTGCTTATGAGTGTTCTCTTGCGTCTGTGACCACGTCAGCGTGTCTCTGCATTCTGGCTCAGCCCACTGTGGTCAGATCGTACTCAACCTCCCACCAGGATTATGTCAAAGGACTCCTCTAATCTACCCTGCATTCCACTCTCCAGGGTGAGATATCTAAACCATGGATTCAGCCGTATCACCAGCTTGAAACTCTTCAATGACTCGCTTCTCCTCTTGGAGTAGTTCTCAACTTCAGGGTACACCAGGATTGCCTGCGAGCTTATTTAAAGTGCATGTGTCTGGGTGCCTCTTTCAAAGGCTCTGATTCAGGACTCTGAATTTCTAGCTAGCACCTCAGGTGCAAAGATCACGGGGATCAAACACTAACGTCAGGCTAAAGACAGCCCGAGTCCCTTAGCACAGCAATCAGATCTCTCCTCACCTGCTACTAACTCACCTCTCCAGACTCCCCATGCAGCTGTCCCCAGCTAACACTTCTGCTTCCAGTGGCACAGACCAGTATGGCGCCCCCCACTGGCTGATTTGCCCCTCCACACTGTTATTCTCAGCCCTCCTGGTAATGTCCATTTTGCTCTTCCAATACCTTCTCCATTGGCTGATGCCTATGCATCCTTTAAAACTCAGCCCAGGCACCAGCTTCCCTAGGTAACCTCCCCTACACTCCCTAACTACATTACAAGACTCCATGTCACCCGTCTAACAGGCAAGGCATATGTCAGGCAAAGATCTTACTCGATTTCCTGGATTTTCTAGATGTCCTAGATTCTGGGGTCCTTGCAGCAAGACTGTGTCTTATTTATCCTCCAGCTTCCCCCAGAGCTAGCCCTCTCTCTTTGCCCCCAACATGCATCTGGAAGTCCTCCACGAGTGACCCCATGAATGTTTGTCTCATTCCCAGATTTGTGCTGTTCCATCTCAACCCTATGGTTACAGTTTAGATCAAGAATAACCCCCCAAGACTCTCATGAGTTCAGAGACAGGGCTTTTGGAAAGTGATTGGGTCATGGTGGTGGGGGCTACAGCTGGCTTAATGTTAGGAGGTGGAGCCTAGTTGGAGGAGGGTCACCGGGGGCATGACCTGGAAGGATTTATCTCCCTCCTAGGCGTCTCCCTTTGATCTCTGCTTCCTGGCCACCATGAAATGACTGGCTCTCCTTTGCAACAGGCCCTTTCACCATGCCATTTCTGTATTTGAGCCAGCCAACCATGGACTGAAACCTCTGGAACTGTGAGCCAAAATAAACCTCTTCTCCTTTAAGTTTCTGACTTGCTGCAGTACATGGAGCACTGCTAAAAGTGAACAAAGGATATATTTCCCAAACTTACTTGACAGACTACCTCATAGGATTAGTGTTCCCGGAAATACTTTTTGGTAAACCTGCTTAAGAAACTACTCGGTTTTGAGATGTGCACAACAGATGCCCCAGTTATGCAAACACATTGTCTCAGGGGCTATTGCCACATCTCATTTCCATATGGAATTAGAATAGAAGGAAGAGTGGACCTCACTATAATTGGGATGGTGTCATTTCTCTGAGACTGCTGACAGAGCCTTGGCCTTCAGAAAAGGTGAAAATTAAAAGGTGTCTTAGAGGTTCACCCAATGCTCTTATTTTCAGCAAAGGATGATGAAGGTCAGAAAACTCAAGAAATTTGCCTTAAATTCACAGCCACTCAGTTATGGAGTGAGGATCCAGGATAAAGTTCTGATGCAAGTCTATAATTCTTTCTCCTACACCCTGCTGCCTCCAAATCACATATTCCATCTCTTAGTTATGCTTTCAGCTCTGTAATAGAATAGTAGTCTGTGGTGATTCCACTGGGTGGTTAAAACAGCATAAATGGATAATGTATTTCTGCAAGATTTTCCTGGGTCTGCTTTCTTGGTTTCAACAGTCCTTTCCTGATCATCCCTTCCTTCCATCTCAAGCCCACTACCGAGCAGTTTTTTTCTAGAAATTAAACTCTAAGGTATCACACTTTGGAAGGCAATGCTTACTTTTTGGAACAAAGCCAAAGTACATACCTTCCCCCCTGTCCTTACCCATCACGTGGCTTTGAAAGGACCTGACATTCAAATCCAGCCAGTTCTAAAAGTATTCCCCTCAAAACTATCTCCAACCATTGGAACTTTCCTGTCTTGATCCTTCCACCTGCAGCCATATTTCCTGAAAATGATGTACTATCGTTGGCCACTTCCCCACATACCATTTGCTCTAGTCTACCCAGTCTGCCAACCTATCACTTAGCTTATGAGTTTAATCCATTTACATTTATTGTACCTCTTGACATATATGGGCTGGGTTTTTCCCATCTTAATTTTTCCTTTCCACTTATCTAAATTACTCTTTTCTTTTTTTTTGAGGCTTTCTTCCTCTTCCTCCCTCTTTCTCTACATTGACAAAAACTGAGACAGGTTGTGTTTTCATTATTTAAAAAAAGGATGGAATGGAGACTGACAAAGGGGAAAATAGGAATTTTACTAATGTTGCTCAAGTAATTTAAAACTAAGTTCCATTATATTAAGTGCAAGTCTGTCTTGTGTAGTCAATATAGCAAAGTTAGCAGACCTCTAATTCTCTCGCTCAAGTTTCATAGTCTATACCATTTCTACTTGTTTAAAAGTTATAAACTCTATTTTTAATACTTTTGTGGTTACCCTTGAAATCTTACCAGGAATACTTAGTATAATAAAGTCTAAAGTTATTATTTTAAATCTTAATTCAAGTTAGTATCTTAAATTCATCTATCCGTCTTTGAAAAAGACAAAAGCCCTAGTATACTTTATTTCCTATTCTTCCCTCCCAACATGCAGATTCTAACCATCAAGCATTTTAATCTGTTCTTTTTGTTATCTCACAGACTTGACATCATCATCATCGAGACATACATTACACATTCTTATTCAATATTCAGTGTCTCTCATTCCTCTTTAACATGTCTCAATTCTTTATTCTTTCTGCTTTATTTTGTGGAATTTTTTAGACCTATCTTCCAGTCTATCAATTCTCTCTCCATCTCCCTCTTACCTGTTTTTTAACATACCCTCTGAATGTTTAAATTCTACAACTATATTTTTCATTTCTAAAATATCTGTTTGCTACTTTTTAAAATCTGCCTGGCCATTTTTATAATTCTTGATTCTTATTCATAGTTTGGTTTTATCTTGTACCTTTAGTCATGTTATACATAATTATTTTATAATCTATACCTGATCATTTTAATACTGAACTCCTTGGAGAACTAAGTCTCTTCTCTCTCTGCTCTTCTAAATCTCATTCATAGTGGATTATTTCCTTATACGTTTCATAGTTTGTTTCTACTCCAGGGTTATATTTTATAGATCTTAACCTTGGGGATTCTCAGAGCCTGAATAGCGCATATTTTCTTTCAATTAGGACTTGCTTAGACTTGCCAAATCCAATGTCCCTACTGACCAGAATCCACTCTGGTCACTTTCCGGTCCTCTTCCTTGCCTGAGTCCCAACACCTCATCTTCCGTTTAAGTGAACTGGTATCATATTTGCCGCCCCCTCCCCAAGAAGTGCTTTTTATAGGGTTTGCTTATTGCTCACATCTCCGTGTGTCTGGACCTATCTTTGACTTATAGGGAAATATTGGGTGGTTTTTCTTTTTTTTCCTGCTCTTGGAAGACTTCCTTTATTTTCAAAAGCAGCATGTTAGCTAACTATTGAAAACGATACTCATGCAATTTACCCAGCATTTGGTTGCATTTAGCATGAGGGCTAAAGTTCAGAGTATCTTGTTTTCTGCACCATCAGCCCACTGATGCTTCAGCCAGTGTAGTCTGGGCCTGACCTCATGACTCTACTGAAACTATTCTCGCAAAGGCCACTTGCAACCCTATGTCACAGCCAGTGGCTTTCTCCTCTCAGCTTTCATCTCAGTTAACCTTTCTATAGCATCTGTCACAATTAACACCAAATCCTCATTAAAATCCTGCACTCCCTTGATTTCCATGACTGCATCTTCCCCTCTTCTCCCTCTAGCTCTCTCGCTGTTTCTCAATTTCTTTGTCTCTTTACTGACTCCACTTTCTCTATCCAGGCCTTAAATTAAAGAAACCCTCAACTATCTTAAACAAAAGTGTTCTTCTGCAGTATTTGCTTTTCTGCTAATCTCTTTGCTGGTGTCTCAGAACCATTTCTTGGTATCAATTACAGCCCATCCAAATCCATCCATCTAAACATCCATGATGCCTAGACCCATATCTGCAGGTGGACTCCTACCCAGATGTTCTCCACAGACCCACCTGAATCCCACTGGCAGCCCAAGCTGCATCTATGATGAAACGCATTATATCCACTCAAAGTCTTTTCTTTAAAAAAAAAAAAAAAAACTTGCTTTTCCCACTTATCTTCTGTCTCTGGTAACAGTATCTCAATCTCCACAGTCACTCAAACTAGAACTCACATCACTCTGGACTTTTCCTCCTCTTCACCCCCGTGAGGGGCCGTTACCAGGTCTCCCCATCCACCACAATTGTCCTTCCCTTATTTCAAAGGCTCATTTTGTCTTTTCTAGAAAATATCAGCAGCTACCTAACTCATCTTCTCCAACTTCACAGTAATCTTTGCACAGTCTCAGCACATTATTTGCTTTCTCTGGCAAAAGAATTATATTGGTGATTACCGTAAACACTGCTTTAGGTAGCGGAAACTCACCTGGGGCTACAAAATGCTTCCTAGGACAGGTGACATTAGGCCGAGCCTAGAAGGAGAAAAGAATGTTCATCTGCCCAGAGAAGCAGGGGAAGGAGAGTCTAGGCAAAGGAAACAGTGAAGACGGAGGCGCAAAGATGGGAGTGGCAGAGACAATTCCTTTGTCTCCTTGGGCATGTGGCTAACCTACATTTCCCAGCCTCTACTCCTGTTAGTGGGCCCACGTAATTGAGTTCTGTCCAGTGAAAGAGGCCAGAGTGACATAAGGTCTGACTCCTAGAACCCATGTATCCATTTTTCCATGCACTTTGACCCTCTCATCCTCTAGCTAGCTGACTGCAAGATGACCTTGAAATCACTTTTACAGATAGAACCCGGATCCCTGAGTCAATGCAGGTAGGAATATTCAGGAAAGCACCACACACACTGGACTGAGTAAAAGCAGTATATAAAACTTTTATGTGTTAAAGCACTGAGATTTCAGGGCTTGTATGTTACCCCGGAAGGGCCTGGGATTATCTGCCCTAACACAGTACGAAACCTCATGTTAAACTTAAACAAACTGGACTGTTTGCTAAAATTTAGATGTATAGGAGAAGAGGTCAAAAAGGTCAGTGGGAATCAATTTGCAGAGGAGTCTAGATGTGCCTAAAGCCTTTGGTCCCTGTATTAAAGATGGTGGGACATTTCTAAAGGGTTTTAACTAGGGGAATGGAAGAATCAAATGTGTGCTTTTGAAAGATCATTCTGAAAACAGGAAGGAAGTAGAGCAGGTGGAGGTGAGGCTAGAAGTAGAAATTCATTTATGAAAAACCACTAGTGAGGCTCCAGAGGCAAAGACTGTGTCATGCTGTCCCAGGACCTCAGCCCCATACATGGTCCGGGTCAGGTACATACACCTGGATGTTTGGATAGATAGACCGATGGATTCACAGAGGCACGGACAGACGCATGACGGGTGCATGGATGGACAAATGGACAGATGCATGGACAGATGCATGGACGGACGCATGGGCGGGCATATACTATTACAGTAGTCCTAGTGAGATGATAAGGCATGAACTAGGGTGGAGGCAGTAGGGATAGAGCAGCCAGGAGAGACTGGAAGTATACTAAAGAGCGAGAGTAGACAATGCCTGGGGACCAATTGGCTACAGAGGATGATGGATTTGCAAGAAACATCAAGGTGCAGATCCTAAAGTTGGAGCCCAGAGGCGAGGAAGACAAATGGTAGAAGAGAGCCCTTGTCACCATCCACCTTTCAGAAGGACCATCTTGAGACCTGGCCTTTTGCCAGACATTCAAGACATATTTTCTCATAATCTCTGCAAATGGCTTTGCATCCCCCATAGAGACAAAGGAATTAAAGGAAGCAGATTTATCGATTTCCTAATATTTCCTGGCTTGTCTTCTGGGGATAATGTCAGGTCTGTGGAAAGTCTATATTCTCCTTTATTCCCTCTTTCCTTTCCCTGGAAAGTGATGTTTTCTCCCAAATGGTCTCTTCTTTAAACTTTTGAGGGTTCCCTCACATTTCTGACTCTCCAATTCTCCACTCCGAATTTTCCCCACCTAAGAAGGTAATGAGTGATGTTCTGCACCAGAAGTCAGTAAAGTTTTTCAGTAAAGTGCCAGAGAGTAGCTCTTCTAGGCTTTGTGGTGCATGCAGACCGTCGCAACTACTCAACTCTTTCATTGAGCCATAGATAGTGTCAGTGAGTGAGCAAGATTGTTTTCCACTAAAACTTTATAAGAAGTACAAAGTGATGTTGCTAAGAAATAACAAAGCTAGGACTTGACTACCTACTTCCAAATTCAAGCCCTTTCTGGCACATCACACTCTCTCCCAAGGAGAGCTGCTGTAAGGGAAAGGCCACCTGGCCAGTTCTAGGTCACCACCACATCTCTGGGCCTGGAGTTTAGCTTGTAGGCCCAAGAATTAATCAATCCCAGCCACTTTTACAGAGACTCCCTTAGCCAAGCTCATAAGGGATTCATTATAGGTCAGAATGCCAAAGTGCCTGTTTCTCATGGGAGACTGTATGAATTTAGCTTGACCTGACTGTGGCCATCTTGAGTTGTAACCACCGTAACTGCCCCAGAATAACCCTAGCCAGCTTTTCTGCATAGTTTCCTAGCAAACTATAAAAAGACAAAACCATCAGAGTGGTATGTGGAAGTGCAGAGCCAGACCCTGGCTCTAGGGATGTGTCTGACTCTTTGGTATTAGCTTAAGATAAACGAAGTATGTTCCACTAAGAGGAAGTCACTTTCATCCTAACCTATAAATATATCCTTCTTTCTGACCAAAACTGTGGGTCTTACTGCTGCTGAGAATCAGGTTTCCATCAGTAAGTCCTCCAATAAATTGCAGTCGGTACAACATTAGATCTGTCTCTTTCCATCTCGCAGCACCTAGTGGCTGAGTAATTCCAGAACACGGTGCCATTTCCCCTTTTTTGTTAGCTAAAATGTTTCAGTCCCTAAGCCAGCACACTCCTCCTTCCAATAATGAGACACCAGAGGTCAAATTAAAGTCCTAGTGAGTGTGAGTCAGAGCCAGGGAGAGTAAAAGCCCAGGTGAAGCCCAATTCATGATCTACCTCTGGGCAAAACAGGGTCTGAAATTCTCGGGGCTCCAAATTCAGGGCTCAGTGACCAGGACATTGCTGTACCTTGCATTTTTATGTTCTCTCTCTCTGGCTCCCCATTTTCTTGGCCTTGACACTAAACACTTCCATCTTTTAATAATCTGTTCTTTCTTCCTTTAATAAATGTTTACCTTACTCCAAATACAGGTTCTTTACCTAAAGCATCAAAAATACAGTAAAAAAAATTCTACTTCATTCATAATTTCACCACCCTTGGATAATTAGTCAGTATTTTGGAATATAAGCTTCAAACTTTTTTCTACACATGGTAATACATATACACATAAATATACACACAAGTGCACATACCTGTATATACATAGATGTGCTTTGATATGAATGGGATCAAATTGAACATACTTGCTGGTCACTTTTTTCTTCACTAAATAATATATAGCAACCAAGTTTTCATCTTACCAAGTATCCTTTATTATGGGTTGGGTCTTAAATGTTTCCCAAAGGATTGCTAAAGGCTTGGTAGCCAGCTTGTGGCACTATTGGTGAAAACTTTAGGAGGTGAGACCTAGTGGAAGGAGGTTAGATCACCGGAAGTGTGGCCTTAAAGGGGACACTGGGACCCTGGCAATGTCTTCTCTCTTTTGCTTCCCAGTCATCATGAGGTAAGATGCTTCCTGGGCCATGAACTCCTGCCATGTTGGACGGTGTCACCACAAGCCCAAAGCAACATGGCCAAGTGACCATGAACTGAATCCCCTGAAATCATAAACAGAAACAAACTGTTTATCTCAGGTAGTATATCACAGAAAAGGGAAGCTGGCTAATACATCCTTCTTGATTGTTAATTAATGGCTGCATGGTAGCCTGTTATAAGTATGTACCATAATTCATTTAACCAGTTCCTCTGCTGTTGGAGTCATTCTTCTTTAGCTGCATTAATATCCACCAATTTGACTAGCGCTCAGCCTGGGAACCACAGGTCTCTTAATCCCTTGGCTTATTTTTATTAGTCATGCTCCCTGCCTCCCCTATCTCAGCTTGTTCTCCCCTCACAGCACGCTCTGAGGTCTAAATGAGGTGTGTGCATTAGAGCTTTCTGTGTGCTGCAGAGCGTGGTCCCCAAGGAGGGCTGATGGAGCCAGCATACCAGGAGCCTGACAGGAAGCTGAAATTAGTACCTGGGACAAAGGTGATGGGACGTGAGGGTGGGGAATGACCTTGAGTCATCTATCTGTGATGGGGAACAATCTTGAGTATTCTGTCCTTGCCCACTTCCCCAGAGACATTCCAGAAACCCACCCTAGCAAACAGTGGGCGTGCTCAGCCAAAGCCAAGGTGTATCCGTGCCCAGCACTCTCAACCAGGACAGCCCACGATGTTCCCATAATGACAGCAGCTGCCCTTGCATACATGCGTGCACACGTATGCACACTCTCTCACCCACGCGCATCAGAGTCTGCCTGTCCTGCCAATGTCACCGTGAGCATCGCCTTCCCCCTGTGACTGCTGGCAGACCAGCGAGTATTCAGCTGTCTGAATTCGGATTCCCAGCTCAAATCCTACAACCATGTGGCCTTGGGGACACGGCTAAAGTTCCATGTACTTGTGCCCTTACCTATAAACTGGTGATAAAATAATGTCTACCTTACAAAACTCTTTAAGGAGCATGAAATAATGTGTGTTAATCGTTAACATATATGCCAGGAATACAGTAAAGTCTTAGCAGGCATGAACTCTGTATTATTAACCATATTATTATTATTATTGTTCTTATTCTTGCTCTTGTTAACAAAGGTTTTGATGCCCCAGAGCCAACCACACAAAGGAGAACCTGAGCCTTGATAAATTCCAGCACACCAGGGCCGTAACAACTCCATTATCACAGCCATAAACCACTGGGGGCACCTTCAGCGTGCAGCTGATAGAATGCAGTACTCAGGATGACAGAGGCCAGCCCATAAATAAATCAGACCAAGCTTCAGAGCCAGGGCACTGAGGCTTCTAAAACTTAGTAGCATGTTCTCCTCACAGCCACACACCCTCTTCTGCGCAGGGTCCCAAGCCCCAGGTTTCTGTGCCCCATCACGGCCCACGGCTCTAATTCAGAAAGGGGCAGGGCTCCTGGTGGAAGTGGTGGCAGGAGGAAGGTGGGGGTGACACGATGTTATTGGTGGTGCATGTGTCTGGGGGCGGGCGGCCCATGAGACAACCACCACCACGGCCTTGAGAGGGGTCAGGCCTGTTGCTCTTCATCTCCGCAGTGATCCGAACTGAGAGGAACAGCCCCGGGCACAGCATGGGAGATACGAGTCAGACCTAGCGCCTAACTTTACCAACAGTAGTCAGTGCAGTAGGGTGAAGGCTCAGAGTTACTTTAGTGAACCTCTCCCCGGAGGGAGCCTCAAAAGAAAAAGATCAGACCTCGCTGGCTCCAGCCAGCCTTCCCTGGGACGGGGAAGAGGACGAGAGGGCTGTGGGAAAGAGAAGGCAGCAAGTAAAGCGCGCGTGTGCGTCCCGTACCTGTTGGTCCCACTCTCACTGTGCTCGGAGAGCAACTGCATAACAAATTTATACGCTCTAATGTCAATCATGACATTAATTCCAAAATGAGATTTATTTCCTCGCCTGAGTTGAAAGTCCCATATTGACACATGTCTGCTACTTGGCACCTTTCTTGTAAATTAATGCCTCTTTCCATCAGGGTCTGCATGCTGATGAGAGCAGGGGGTTGTCAGGAGTGGAGTCGGGCTCCGGCTGCACAGTTTGGAATGATACCCCAGGGTGCGGCTGGAGCCCGGGCCACTCACTCGCTCCAGGCCAACGCCGCCAGGACCCACCCTACTGCCGGTGTGGGCGATGTTCCTGGGCTCTGTTGATCAGGAGGGTGTCTCCTATCTTGCCCCCTTATTCTCTCCTACACTCCCCTTCCTGAGTCAGAGTCTTGCAAAAGACCAAAAGAGGGGTGCTCAGTGAGGATAAGGACTCCCCCAGTCTCTCCCACTAGAGAGAGCAAAGTTATGGAAATTTCACCCCCAAAACCTGGCAGGACCTTCAGTGTCCAGAATTTGACTTGTGATGCAGTCCTTCAGGACAGAGCCACAACTCCACAGGGAGAAGCAAGAGTCTGAAAAGACCAAGGGAATCTGGGTGGGAAGAGGAAGAGGGCAGTCAGAGAGGAGAGGGGCCAGGTGCCCCGGGGAGAATCCACTGAGCATTGTGGGAGCTGAGGTGGAAAAGCAGAGTGGCCTCTTCCTGCTACACTCGGCAGGTTTTCTTGGTGGCCAGGGTAAGACTTTCTTTCTGGAAATGTCTACACAATCACATCACCTCAGCTGTCACGGGCATGGCCCAGGGCTCTGTCCTATGCCGAGACTCTGTCTGCCTTCTTCAGATGACCCATGGAGAGCCCAAGGAGGATGGCAGAGCCACATTCATAATCATTAAGCAGAGCAGGTCAGGATTTGGTCTTTACTGAATGAAGGTCAGATGCTATGCTAAACCCTTGATCCCTATTAACCCATTGAACCCTCTCAGCGAAGCCTCTGACACACACAGCTCTCGTCCCCAGTGTACCTTTAAGGAAACTGAGGGAGAGGGGTTAACAAGTTTTCCCAAGACTACACAGGCGGCAGGTGAAGGTGGGATCAAATGCGGACAGTCTGGCTCCAAGGAAGGACCATGGTCAGGATTAAAGCTGAGGAATGGAGCCTTTAGCCATGTAAAGGAGTTTGAAATAGGAGACAAGATCAAAGGGAGAGGAGGTTGGGGCACGGGTATGTGATAAGGGAGGGCTTGAATGAGGGCATGAACATCCTTGAGCATTCAGGACTTGTGGGGGGATATAAAGAAGTATGGGAAGCTGGACATGATGGCACACACCTGTAATCTCAGCACTCCAGGAGGCTGAGGCAGGGAGATTGCAATTTGAGACCAGCCTGAGCAATTGAGCAACTTAGCAAGACCCTGTCAAAAAATAAAAAGTAAAGAAATGGTTGGGGATATAGCTCAGTGCCAAAGTCTTGGGTTTAATCCCAGCACAAAGAAAGAAGAAGGAGGAGGAGGAGGAGGAGGGAAGGGAAGGAGAAGAAAAAGGAGAGGAAGGAGAGAGGAGGGGGAGGGGAAAGGAGCAGAAGTAGTATGGGATACGGTGTGTGGATGGTTTCATCTGGCTTTGTAGGAAACCAATTTGATCATTTTAGGGACTTTTCTTATACGTGGTACCAGAAGTCTTTTAAATTTAGCTGAACACTAATAAACAAGCTCCCAAAAAACTCAGCATACTCAGTCATTTGCATCGCCCTTCATGCAGCCTTATTTATTGGGAGGGTGGGTGCTGGGGATTGAACTCAGGACCTTGTGCTTGCAAGTCAAGCACTCTACCACCTAAGCTAAACCCCCAGCCCCTAGTTCAACATTCTTAAAGTGACATTTGAATGCACTTTGCAAATCACAGCACTCTCCCCAAATGGTCCCTAAAATTGACGATGCTTTTTTGGTGACAGTATCCGTGTGAGTATGGATGCCGTTCATTCCTTTACACATTCGACAGCCACTCGCTCTGTATGGACACCTGGAGTGCACTGTGTGCCCTCAAGGAGACGCAACACAGAGGAGGCACGGAGGCAAGAAACGGACCATGGCAACACCACAGCGTGACACACAGCACTGCGTGGGCATGTACCCAGTACTGAGAGAAGCTGGACTTGAGGGTAAGAGAAGGCTGCGTGGACGAAGTATCAGTTTAGCTGAGACCTGCAGGACCCACAGAGGGCCAATAAAATACTCACATAAAAACACAGTATCACTTCTGCATGGAATCAAATGTCCAGAATCAGAAAAGCTCAGGTTTGAAGCCTCGCATACCAGTTGGGTGTCTGAGGACCAATTCTCTCATTTATCTGTGCCTCTGTTTCCCTGTTTATAAAGTGAACATAGCGACAGTTACTTTGCAGGCTCAGTTTAAAGAATTGCTGGTAAATTGCCTGGCACAGGGCCTGGCACATAGTATGTGCTTAATAAATGGGAACTATAGTATGCGCTTAATATATGGGAACCATTGTTTTGGTGATAGTGGAAAGTCAATAAACTTCCATTCCTTTCAACCAAGCGAGAGTAAGCCTGAGCTAGAGGCACAAGGCAGCCAGGAAACATAAAGTAAAAACGTTGCCCTATTTCCTCATTAACATCTGACTTTGCTTTGGGAGTAGGAAGACTCTTCCTCCCTCTTCTCCCATACCTCGTGATTAACTAACCTACTCCAAAGTGGAAGAAATGCCACTTTCCCCTCCAATAAATAATAAGGTGAAATTTTCCTACATGCTCCAGGCCACCCCCCAGTCTCATCTTTGTGAGCCAGCAGGAAACCTCTCCCGAGCACAGAGGGTGACTGTAATTGAATCATTTGGCATGAAATTGGGGAATGCACCGCAATAAATCAGACCAACTCTGCATCCCGAAAGAAGCGGGCACCTGCGCGATCCTGTTAGATCTAGGAGGGAGGCCAGCCGCAGGGCCTCAGGAGGTGACCGATATGTCCGCAAGACTGTTGACAGGAAGGGTGTCAAGAGGTGCCCCCACTCGGCCTCCGCGCTCCAGGCAGCCCTGCGTGACCCACAGGGCCCAGGTACAGCCTTTGAAGTTTTCAAAGACGTGCTCAGGGAAGCAGGTTCCTCAGGCAGCAAAATCAGACTGTGGGAAAGGCAGAGGCTGACTCTGACCATGTGGGGCCAAATCTCTGTTCCAGCTCTTACCACCTGTGCGTCCTTGAGCAAATCGCTCAGCCTCACTGCGCCTCCTCCTGTGTAAAACTGGGGATTTATGCCGATAGAATATTATCTTCATTTCCTACTTCTCCTTAACAAATACTGCAACCTCTGTGATTTAAAAACCACACCAATTTATGCTCCTCCGGGTCTGGAGCTGAGGAGTCTGAACTCAGATTCACTGGACCGAAGTCAGGGTGTCCCCAGGGCTGGTTCCTTCTGGGGGTTGTGAGGGAGAACCCGTTTCTGTGCTTTTTCCAACTTCCAGTGTTCACTGTATTCCTTGGCTCATGGTCCTTTCCTCCATCCTCGAACACCTCACTCTGCTTTCTGCTTCATCTCCTCGCCTGCTCCTCTGATTCCCACCTTCCTCACTCCCTCTTATCAGGGATAATCCAGGAAATGCCCATTGCAAACCCATTACCTTAGTCACATCTGCACAATCCCTTTGGCCACGTAAGGCAACATCCTTAGATTCTGGGGATTACAATGTGAACACGTTTACGGAGGCATCACTCAACCTTCCACAACTACCAGAGGACCAAACCCGATGTGTGTGTCAAGCGGCTAACCCAGTGCCTGGGACCTGACAGGCCCTGGCTAGCTTTCCCTCCCTCCCTCTTCTCCACGCCACCTGAGACGCTTGCGCCCACAGAGGATCATCACATGGCCCGCCTTGCCTGGCTCCAGGGCAGATTGTCTGGAAGCTCTACGACTTCCTGCCAAGACTCTTCCTGGCTCTGGGATGAGTCAGCTGTACCCATCAAGGGCCACTGTCCTGGTCAGGGGTTGTTTGCAAGGAAAAGGAACACCTTTGGACTAGAGAGAGTCATTGCAGGACTAAAACAAGCTACTGAGTATCCAGGAACAGGAAATCGGGACACAGCAATCTGAGGATCCTCCCTGACTCACTTCTGGACACACGCATCCCCGTCTCTGCTTCTCTACCCATCCTCTCTGAAGACCAGAGAACCCACATATGCCTTCTGCCTCCCTGTGGGGCTGGCTGCCCTTGGCACCAACCCTGACTCCAAACTGTATGACTGTCCCTCGTGCAACACCATTGCATGCAGCCAGTCCCTGTATCTTTTTCCTCGGTTTATCAGTGGAGAGAATGGACTGGCTCAGTGCATCATAGATTACCTGAGTTAAGGTCATCAGCTAGGTGTAGTGAAGGGGCTGAGCTCAGCTAGGGCAGATCCAGACTCAGGTCCACACCTGGGGCAAACAGCAATCTCCAAAACAGCCCACATGGGCTGGACACTCACTCCAAAACACATGTACCTGCCAACCACTCACCTCTAAAAGAGACCCAAAACTCTGCAAATATTCAAAAGTAATCATTAGTTTTACTAGTGCTTGGAATACCCAAGAATCATTAATATCAAACCACCTAATCATTAATGAGATAGAATGAGAACTCCATGAATCGCTAATCACAAAACCCCACTCCCTTTCCCTGCAGCTGCCAGCTTAGTATGGTAAAGACACCAAACCAGCTCAGAATCTAATGCTGCCAGCTGTTCGGTCCCTAAAAGCAAAGATGTCCATTTCCACCAAGGGTTCGAGAATCCCAAGAACATACATGGGATTGCCTGCTTTGGGGACATTGTGAGAGCTAAGACAACTGTTCCCTAAGGTAAGTAAACCAAGTCCTGCTGTCTGAGTTATCCATGATTAATGTAAAATTTCTTCATTTAAGAATATATAAAGTCTTGACCTGAAAAATTCAAGAATTAGAAGGCAGGAAGAGAAAGACAGAATCTTATCAATGAAAAACTTCAACCACATCCAGAATCATGGACGACAGGGTCATCGTGCCCTGAATGCAGCAGCGGAGTCATCTGTAACTCAGATCTTAGGAGCCTCATGACCTCACGCTGTCCTCTGAAAAGGGAGCTGAGCCTCCCTGCTCCTCAACCCCAGAAAGGTAGCCAAATTGCATGAACTTGCTCCTTCCGGGCCGCTGCTGGCCTAGGCTATTTCAAACATGCTGGAGATCCAGAAGTAGCTTAGGAGACTCTTCCCTGGTGACAGTAGGGCTCCTGCCCATGCACGGGGCGCAGAGAGAGGAAGTTTTTTGGCCACAGTTGACAGGGTTCTGTCTTGCTGCCGAGCCCAGCGTAACGGAACACAGAAGGAATGGGAGTGAGATTCGTGCTGCGTATGTTTATCAGCCCGTTTCCAATTTCGTGTCTGAAATCAAACAGCCAAGGATCTGCATGCTTTGAATTTTAATCTGTCCCTTTAGGGCAGTCACAGGTTATGAATACAGAGAATGAGTTCTGGGGACCAAGAGCTGGCTCTGTACATACATTTACCCCTGTGCTCACTTTACCATGGGCCTCAGCACAGAGGTCCTGCCGGTCTTGCTTTAGCCAAAATTCTTGTTCCAAAAGAAGAAGAAGAAAGAAAAAAAAAAAAAGAGAGAGAGAGAGAGGCATTTTTACTTCCATCCAAAAAAGACCATCTGACTTTGCTCTGGAGCAGACAGGGTAGCTGGTGAACTCTCATGGCTTCTCTCAAACACTTAGCTCTTCTGACATCTCGGTCCCCAGGTGACAACGTCAGAAAAGGACTTCATTTGTCAATGGAGTTGGGACACCAGAAAAACAGATTCTCGGTTTTCAAAACCTCTTCTCCATAGAGGCAAAAAGAAACCAAACACTCCTCCTATGCAATGGAGGTCTCAAAATTGCAATGGAAGTTAAAAAGAACATCAAAAAATAACACCTTAGGACTTGGTGAGTAGCCATTGATTTTAGGTATTTTGAATTTATGGATTCTTTTTATGTCGCCTTATGTGGTCCATTCCAATATCTTCAGCCATGCTCTGCATTCTCAGAAGTTATATGCTGTCTACGGATGTGAGGGACTGAGTTCTAAATTATGAGGAAGAAAGGTACATTGTATGAGCAGAAAAAGATGATGCCACCAGCAGCTTCAGTTTTCAATAAATCAGAGAAGCTGACATTCAACTTGGATTTGAGGAGTGCGTACCATTGTCCAAGTCTAAGTGTACGTATTTGGCAAGCTTATAATGAATGGCTAGTCAGGATCCAATCCCATTTAACTTGCAAATATAAAGAAAGAAAGAAATTGAGATAAGTTTTTTTCGAAGCAAATTGGTTTTATTTTTGCAGGATCAAAGGGCAGCACTGCTTTCTGGTTCTATTTTTGCAGAATCCATGAACAGAGCTGCTTTCTCTTCCTGTCTCAGGCTATCTTCAAGATGTCCATGTGAGTCTAATTAAAAACCTATTCCCCTGAATACTGCATCAATGTTTCTAAAATTATGGGTGATCAACCACCACAAAGCTCCAAAAGTACAAAACCATGTTCTGTTTTGTTGTTAAGATCTAATTTGGTAAACTCTTATGTGAGCCTCCAACCAAATGCATGTCAGTTATAGTACCTCTGGGATTGGTCATTCTTAGGGGGAGGGGCGCTGGTGGTAATTTTTTTTTTAATTTTTTTAAAGACTCAACCTTCTATGGAGGGAAATCTGGCCACGAGCCATTTATGCAAACGCACTTGTAGAAAAGAATCCCATTTGCACACAGACATTTATCTCTGTCCCCTCCTCTCTAAATCAGTCCCAGTGCTAAATGGACCTCTGCAGTCCATTGACACCTTCCTCTGTTGCCTTCAAGGACAGGATCCCCTAGAGACAGAACTACGCAGAGACCCAGCTCCAAAGCAGACTGAGAAGCCTGCGAAGAGTAGATTCTCCCAGGGGGTGGCAGCAGGGCATTGTTCTCAAGGCAGGAGGGTAATCTCACTGGAAATGGGGGAAACTGAAAGCCAAGCCCACAGCCTAAAATACAAGACGCGTGTGACCTGCTCCTTATTCTGCTTCTCGTGCCCCTCTCTGGCTCTCCCCTCATCTTTTTCAGCTAGAAGAACTGCCCATCCTTCAGGGCCCAGTCAAATTGGCCCCTCCTCGCCACAGCCGTTTGGCTTTGTGGCCAGATGATGAGAACCTCGCAAGGAAGGATGAGTCATGGTCTGGAAATGGCAATGGCAGCTGAAGGAAAGCTTGTATTCACCCTAAATCCTATAGGGCAAGACCATTAGCCTTTGTCACGCTCTGCCCCGTGTGCCTCTTATCATGACATGACTTAGTAGGCTGCCTTCTCAGTCCATCTCACTTCTTCCTCATTCATCAAACCTGTGGACCTGTGTTCTCCCAGGTCCAGGACTGTGTTTCTGGGATCTCACACGGAACAGAGCCTGAGACATAATAGGCTCTCAGGAAATTGTTGAATGGATGAGTGATAAAGGCCATCTACATGTAGATACAAAGAAAAAAACGGGCACTGGTGGTCTCTAAATTAAGAGCAACTGAGTATACCAGGATTCTGGAGAATTCTAAAAGTAAGAACCCTCAGTGTAAGAAGTGCTACTAGTCACTGGTGCCCACCCTTACCCCTAAACTCAAAATTGTGTGCCCAAACCAACTACACTAAGCACAATACAACTACTGCCGCTGAGGATGGAACCATTAAAATGTGTTTGACAGCTTGACTTTTGCTGGCCTTCCCTGACACTGAAAATAACCAGACATTGGGGAGTGGCCATGCGTGACCTTCCTTGTCCCGTTCCTTGGTGTGCATCAAGACTGTGAGTGTCTCTAGCCCGAGCCCAGTGCACTGAACCTCCACACAGTTGACCCTCAGCAGCTCCTCCCATCTGGTGCTCCAGCTGGACACATGTGGTGGCTCGGAGATGTGTCCACATTTCTAAGCTGAATTTGATTTCCCAAAACTTCCTTCCCTGTGTGCTTTGGGTCAGGATAGACCACAGAGAGATTCTTGTTGGAAGATCTAGAAGGAGGCAAGCAGACGTCACATTGTGTTTTTACACTTGGAAAACGTGGACAGAATCACCAGCTGCTTTTGTAGCTCAGCAGACTGTCGCTCACCTGTCACTGGGGCTGCTGTCAGATCTGCAACTGTCTCACCTTCCCCTGGGTCCTCTTTCACATCCTCCTACTCCTGGGACAGAGCGTGTCATCTGAGATGAGGACCCCACTTCGCCCACAGGATACCCACACTGCCAAGGCCGGAGGCAGTGAGAACTCAAGCAGTCTTGCTGCTTGTTCTAATCTGCCTTCGTGAGTTCCTACTCACACTGTGGGTTCCAGTTTGTCTTTACTCTCCCCCACTTTCAGTCTGTCCTCCCTTCCTGACTTCCTGCCCTGAGAGCTTCATCTCTAGCATAACACGTCAACTGTTCAACCCACCTGCACAAGAAAGTTCTAATCCTGTAACTATACACACATCCCCTCAGGTGCTGCCTCTTTGAACACTGTGCCTAGCATGCAGGAAGTGCTGGGATCCTAACAAGGCCTTTAGGAGGTGATCAAGCTGAAACGAATCCTTTAGGAATCTTAAGAGTGTTCTTAAAGAAAAGGAAGTTTGGACACATAAAGAGGCAGCAAGGATGCCTGTGTGTAGAGAAAAGATCACAGGAAGACACAGCAAAAAAAAAAAAAGTGCCCCTCCATGAGTCAAGGAGAGGCCTCGGGAGAAACCAAACCCACCTGCACCTTGATCTCAGACTTCCAGCCCCTAGAACTGTAGAAAAATAAATTAATATTGTTCAAGCCACTCGGCCTGAGGCACTTTTTTATGCAGCCCAACCTGACAAATACACTGACCACACGTCTCCAGCAAGAGGCACAGCACAAACTCTCAAAATAAAGGCTCACTCGCTTTCCAACTGTGTTCCCAAACAGCTGCAGCTATTCCCTGCACAGAGCTGCCATTGCGACGCCGGATGGCAGAGAGAAGGCCAGCCGGCTATCAGTAAAGTTATGTTCTTGCCCTCCAGAAATAAAGAGGTGAATAGGTAATTATCAAAAACACTCACCATGCAATGAAAAAGGAGAGATGTTGTAAAAATATCCATGGCTCTACAGTACAATAATAAATGCACCAAAATTAAAAGCCAAGTTCAAAGCAAAGACCTAGATTCTGTCTTTGCTCTGAATTGGCTGGGAGACTTGGGTCAGGTCCCTTCACTGTTCTAGACTCAGTTTCCCCACTTTTAAAGTGAGTGGTCAACCTATGGCGTCTTTGGGCAGGTTTTTGCTGTCATCGAGTTTATTGGCATGCCAAGACTCCTTAGAGTTCCTCCCGTTAATCTACCAAAGTCTCTTCTTGGTTTCTAGCATTCTGGTAAAGTTTTCTTGTTGCCATTTTAAATTTCAAATCATAGCACCTGATTTGATGCTTCTCTGATCTTTTTTCTTTTAATCCTTAACTTTTGTAATGGGTAACTCTTTGATAAACTACCAGGGTGTCCCACCGGCGCACATTTCCTTTACCTTTTGTCCCTCTTTATCCTCAAATCTGACCATTCGTCCCATAGTTACCATCTCAAGGAAAGAATCGCAGAGCAAAATTCAGAAAAAAAGTGAATCAGTTCTTGGCTTTTTAACTGAAAATCGTGTGTGGATTTAGGGCACAGAAGATAGATGAAGAAGAGCACAGCTGGACTAGCTCGAGATTTCCTGGAAAGATTTCTGATTCCAAAATGGTTGACATCAAATTCTTTCCACCCGCTTCCTGTCACAAAAACCATCCCAAAATAACAGTGAGAGCAAGATACAGAAACAGGAACTTAATGAGGCTACAAGTTATCCGTAAAAGCAAACCATGACATCAGAAATGGAGAAGGGTGGAAAAAATGAAAACGATGTGATGGAAAAAGGTCAAGCTGAACGTATGGAGAAGGAGAAGAACATCACCAAGAAGCACACCAGCTCACCCCACAGGACCCCAGAGCAGCAGGCAGCCCTGGGGGCAACAGGCAGCTTGAAAGATGAGGCTCTGAAAATGGAGGGACTTCTTGAAAGTCTATAAAGAACAAGCAGACCTGGGACTGCGACCTCTAAGATGACCTTCAGTGATCCTCCTGGTATTCACACATTTGCATCGTTCCATCCTCACTGTACCACAGTCTGTCTGTGTGACCAATAGAACACAGATAAATGAGGCAAGTCACTTCTGAAGTTAGGTTATAAAAGATACACAGCACTTTCCATGCAGGTCTGAGTATGTCTCTGTTTCTCTATTTCCCTCTCTGTCTCTCTCTCTCTTCCATATATGTTCATACATACCATCACTAACCCTATGAAGCAATATAGGACTTCTCAACAGCAACACAGCTAGCTAGAAGATACTAAAGGAACAACTTAAATTTCTCACTAAAAATTATTTTCAGCCTAAAAATGTTGACCTGGCCAAATTACTGTTCAGGTATGAAGCCAGAAAAAAGACCCAGTCAGACACCCCTGGACTGAAGAAGTCTCTCTCTACACACTCTGTCTCTGGAAACTGCCAGCAGCGGTACTCCACCAACACGAAGCCCTGAACCATGAAAGATGGCACCGTGGGCTTGAGGAGGTGTAGTTCCTCATATCGGAGAGAGAGAGATAAGGGGCACCCAGGGTGACAGCCACACAGCAGGCCAAGGTACCCCACACAGCAGGCTGGAGAGGAGGGCAGAGGGCTCCAACAGGAAGTCTCTAGGGTGGGGAAAAAAGACCTCATCCTGCAGACATTTGTATCAACAGTTATTGCACAAAATTATTGGAAGATGTGAGGAGGCTTAGCCAGAAATGCAAAGAAAGAAAATTAAAAGTCACAATTATTAGCCTTTTAAGAAAGTTGATCAAGAAAGGACACAGGATCATAGTACATTCAGTAGTGAACAATAATAGTACAGTTATGATAAGGAAACACTTTGTGCTGGTAAAAACCTGCAATACAACTGGATTGGAAGGACAAGACAGATGAAGGGGTTGAAAGAACGTACAGAATTATCTTGTACTGTAATAAGCATTAAGTAGAGAGTATATAGCTAAAGTGGATGAGTCAAGAGAGAACCATATACGCATAGTCTTTATGAGCCTGGAGAAATGCCTTTTTAAAAATGAAAAGGGATGGCTCTGTGGAATGACAAGGAGTGGGGCTTGGGAAGGCTGGAGTTGCTCTTTTTTACTGTAAGACCTCTAGTACAATTTGTCCTTCATGGACTGGTCCCCCAGTGAGGAGGAGGACAGCTCGGGAATGACAGCGGACGGCACCAAGTCCCTCCCATGCATCCCCCTTGGGACCTTGGCATTACAGCAGAGTCCCAGCATTTGTCCTGCCTCAGGAAAAGGGAGAGGGACCCCAATCAATTAAGTGTCCCTCACTCAGAATAACTCAGCCTTGAAATAAATATTAAGTCATAGAAAAATGAAGACGCTTCCTAACCCCGAGTGAACAGACTGATAGGCACAGCTGCTAGCCTTACACTCCAACAGAACTTTCTAGAATGGTGGAAATGTTCCACACTGTCCTGTGCAGTAACCACTAGCCATACGCATGTGAAATGTGGCCGGTGTTTCTAAAGAACTAAATTTTAACTTTAGTCTTAATTTACTTAGATCTGAACAGCCACAGTTGTTGGCTAGTGGCCACCATGATGGATGAAGCCAGGAAGCGGTTTAACTGTTTCTGCCTGTCACGCAGCAGGCACAGGTGTCCACTGAGTGCCCAGCCCTATTTGAAGCTAATTGCACAAAGCATTCCTGGTCCCTTCCCTCTAACACGTGACTGCAAACTGTGGTACGTGCAGCGAAGGAAAAGGACGGGGTGGTACGAG
Source organism: Hystrix cristata (assembly GCA_004026905.1). NCBI lineage: Eukaryota > Metazoa > Chordata > Mammalia > Rodentia > Hystricidae > Hystrix > Hystrix cristata. Next base: position 148,975 of record PVJO010001395.1, on the reverse strand, counting down.
AGGGCATGTGGGGCCCCTAAGTTACACGGAGGAGTCTCCGTGGGAAGGGGGCTGTGAGGAGCTGGGAGGTAAAGCCTGAGCGAAGGCCAGGGAATCTGCAGACCCTGTGGCTCCAGGCTATAGTGACGACACAGAACGGGAGTTGAGACTGGAGGGGTGAGCAAGGCTGACAAGCAGCCGAGTCAGTTTTACATTTTATCCTAAGTGTTGTAAGCAGAGTTCCAAGTATAAGAAGCCAGTCTGGGAGCTGTGCAGAGGACGAAGCAGAGAAGGGAGAGTGCAGAGGTGAAGACTGGTAGGGACAGTAACCATGATGGTAGCAGTGACTCAGGCCAAGCTAGAGGCAGCTGAAGTGGAAGGTGAGCAGGTCCCCAAATGTTCTGGGAAGAATCACCACAGAGATGGGTCGGGTGTGGGAGGGGACAAAGTGGATCCAGGATCTCCTCAGTTGGGGCCACAGAGTCTCAGACACCATGGTCTGTTCTCCACTCAGTCCTGGAAGGAAGTGGGGAGATGAGGGTCATTCCACTCCTGCTTACAACTTATTTCTCCACAGCTGCTCCCTTGGCTGCTGCCCAGCCCCACATGGCAGTCTCTCCCTGGCTGGTCCTCTCAGGTCCAGCCAGGCCGCAAAGTGCAGTCAGGGCCACAAAGAATACCCAAGGTCCTGCTAACAGGGCCAGCCTGGACCTCTAACGAGCTGGGAGGGTCTTTCTCCTTCCCACAACCTCACTGGTGAACCAGTGGGCACCCCCGGATGTGTATCCTTTCTGCTTCAGAGATAAGGGTTCCCCTCTGAGTGGCCACCCTCAGAGGCCCTAGAATTTAGGCAGATATGGGAAATCTGAAGTCAGTGAGACCACCCCGCTCATGATCCGTGTACAGACAAAAAAATGTAGGACTTCTGAGGCACAGGGACCTTGGCTAATGGAAAGAGGAAGAACGATATCTAGATTTTTGGGAAGGAGGCTGGGGTGGGCTGATTCTGACCACAGCCCTGAGAAGAGGAGTTGACCAGAATAATAGTTCCATGCCAACTTCTGCAAGGTGGTACGAGCAGAAGCCAGCACGGCTTTGTAGCCTCCATCCCAATGTGACAGACACAGGCCTTAGCATCAATGTCTCCTCCTCCAGAGGCTCTCCCGGCACCCAGGCTAGGTAAAATCCCATGCCATCCAGTCCCACAGGGCCATGTGCTTCCTTCTCTTGGCATTTACCAGCTTTCTAGCAACTGCCTGTTAACTTACTCATCTCCCCCACCTGGACAGAAGCACGATGAGCCGAGGGACCACATCTGTTCTGTGCCTGGCAAGGGGCCAGACAGTCATGGTGCAAATACAGACATTTTCTCCACTTCAATAAGGGTCAAGTTCCTTCCTTAGGAAAGACACCTTTAGCAGCCACTGCCCTTCCGTTCCGGGGACCTCCAGGAGCTGGCAGGACCTCGGGGCAGCTGTGGATCTCACAACTCTGAGAGCAGGTGGAAGGGCAGAGAAAGGTGGCAGAGCTGGGAATGGCCACCACGTGCTGAGCCAGGGTCCCAGGGCCGGCACCGCACCTTCCCATCCCGGGTTAACAGTGTGTGGACTGAGGAGCCAACGACGAATGCACATTAGAGTGAAGGTTCTAATGGAGGCGACAGCATTTCTTCAGCTTTACAGATGCTGTCGGATGTCATTACAATATTCATTGTCAAAATAAAACAAAAAATAAAATAATACAATATTCATTGTCTTTCCTCCTGACTTAAATCATTTCCTCAGCCACAAGAGCATCCATTCAGAATCTGATGTACAGCTATCAGAGAGAATAACAGACACTCGCTGCTCCAACCTTGAGTCCAAAAATAAGATAATAATTCTTCTGACACCTCAGAGACTATTCCATCAGTTGGTCAAAAAGGGATAAAGTCATCTAAATATATTTCTAGGACCCAGCAGGAGTTGAGTTAAGCACATTTGTTTTTTAAAAACATGAAAAGGGGGAGGAGCAGATTGCTGATTCTCAAACACAGAAAAGTCACTGATTTACTGCTTGACTGTGGGCTAAAATCATATTAATTTTATTTTAAATGCATGTATCCAAGCTAAGAGAGGTTGTCGTGAAAGGTTTAGTCTTAAATCAAATGTTCTTTCCAATAAGGTCATTAGTGACAGGCTGAAATGTTGTAAGGGATGTATTACATGATGGATGTTTGTCACTTATTCAAAGAAAAATGTTACAGTGAGCCTAAAGGGTTATTTCCCCAACCACAAGGTATTCTCGAGGGGCAAAGCTGCCAAGCCGTGAAATCCAAATTGCTCTCCTCCTCTCTCGCCATGTCAATTGCTCCTAACTTCACAAGGACAAGTACCTTGCCTGAACTCAGCTGTGTCCCAACACTGCCTAAAGAACTTCAGGCCAGCACGTTTCATCGCCAAAACCCAGGAAAGGGAAAAGGAAAAGGAAACTTACACAATCAGAGAGGTTTGAAGTCTTTTCCAGAGCATGATATTTATGGACATTTCTGAGTGTTGTATTTGAGGATCGCCATAGTAAACATGGGTAGCACTGAGCTGGAGGGAGATGAGGATTTAAATTCCTTCAGTTGGTACAAAATCCATGAAAGGACCATTAAGTAAAAATACCACTGCTACATTCCCAGAATATACAATGACAATCAGACATTCACTGAATCCCTGGAGTTCTGGTGAACAATCCAAGGTCCCCACAAAAACCACTAACGAAGGAATGTGAGTTTGCATGGCTATAGCGAAGATCAAAGCCTGATCCTCTAAGAGGTGACCATGTACAAAACATGTAACAAAGTAAACAACCTTCCCATAATGCTCCCCGATTCTCCCAGAATCCCCTCCTTCCCCTCAAAGCCTGATTCACATCCTGGTTGACAAGTAACTGTAATATCCAACTAACATTAGTGGTCACAATAACCAGAATAGCTCTTATAGATAGAAAGCTTTATAGTTTACAAAGCATTTTCAATATATATTATCTCAGTCCTCCTCCTGATAGCCTTCCATGGGAGGGAAGGAGCAAGGGCTACTTCCCCATGTAGTGGACTAAGAAGTGGAAGCTCAGAGAGACAAAACAATTGGCCAAAAACCACACAGCAAAGATGTGTCAAGATTAAACCTGAGAGTTTCTACCTCGGGTCCCACTGTTCTCTCCCCTCCATGGTACCACCTTCTCACCCAGAACCCAGTAGTAACCACCAATCACCCACCGTGCACATGGGTACGCGACCATGCTATAGTCCACTTCAAGAGGCCTGCAGACAGCCTGCAGTCCTGGGGACATCACGGACCATGTACACAACTACCCTGAGCTGGGCTTTCTGAACGATTTCATCTACAATGAAATGAAGCCAGGGCTCTGTGGAGCAAACAAATTGGCTCTCATATAACCTCCAAACACTTCTTGAGTATCGCAAACAAGAGGTCATGGATGCCCATGGAAATGGTCTATTATAGCAATACTGCTGCTCTGTGCTGCTCTGCTCATCTGTCTTCCACAATATTGTACTTCCTATTCTGAAACTGCATGAAAAAGTCATTATAGGGGCATAATTCTCTGTACTCACAGCAAATCGCAGATATGAACAAGTCATCTTTGATGATCAAGTGGCATCAGGTGTTGAGAGACCACTGGTAACTCACAAGTCATCCTGGACTGGCAACTTCAAGCTCTACAAGCAAAGCGGAGCCTCCAGGAGGTTGAATGGGTCCTTCCTTCAGGAGACACCTTGGAAAAGCATGTTTCCAGCTCCACTCCCTCCCTGCCCAGGTCTTTCCAGGCTGCAGGAGGCAGAGCCAGGCACTCTTAGATTCCAGCAGTCTCCTAAGTGGTCAGTTTGGGCCACACTTTGGGGACCTAACGCTTCTGTCCCGGAAGATGTCATGTACCTTGCTCTTCTGCGGGGAGGAGCCTTGGGGACGATCTTATCTTCCGGCCTCATTTTACAGATGAGGAAACTGAAGCCACACAGTTTCCCAAAGGCAATCAGCAATCTCAGCTATCTCAGGATGTCAATAAAAAGACACCAGATGAACCACAATAATATATTTAATAGTGTTTCTTTCTTTGGGGTAAACGTAACTTCTTTGTACCATTAGGCTAAACTGTGGGTCTTATGTGATCCTGACATCAATAGAATAAAATATATATGTTTGTAGGCTCATTTTGTACAAGAGGAAACTGAGGTTGAGTTGTCTGCGGCCATTTAATTATTAAGACACAGATTCAGAACCCAAAAAGAGTTTGGCCTGGCTCCAAAGCACATGATCCTCCTCCTTGCTCAGCCCGGGTTGTGCAGCATGGACTTCACTGGGCTGGGCTGGAGGCTGAGCTTACTGGGACTTCAAAATTACAGTTCCAAGGAGGCTGCTGAACACCTGTCCTTGCTGTCCAGAAAGGAACCCATCCGCCCTGCTGCCTGCAGAGTCTGCAGCCGCTAAGATACAAAAGACCACCTGGAGATGCTGAAGCTGCTCTCCTGACCACTGCCCAGAAGGTGCCTCTTGTGGACAGAACAGCTGGGAGTCCCCACCTTTAACCTGTCACCACTGTGTCTTGGCCCCTTTTCTCTGGCACTCAGAGGCCAGCTGGCTTCAGCAACAGCCATCGGGAGAGTAGAAAACCCACCAAGCCACGAAATGAGGCAAAGGTCTCAGAGACTCAGAGTCCTGCGCCTCAGACTGGTGTAAGCGTCTTCCCAACCAGGCCTCTCCCGAGCTCCGTGCTCCAGGAGTCCGCTCTCTCAGAGGAACAGCAGACCGCCTCTCTGTGCTGGGGGGAAGGAAAACAATTGATTTTGCTTGGGAGAACTTTATGTGAGTCCTTTTTATTATCTCAAGAAGGGTCATGCAATCCTCTAAAGCAAAATCAATGACAGCCACGCTCTGGGAGTCCAGAGCGGCCCTTTGGCGTCTGAGCAACAGGCAGGTCTCTGGGAGAAGTCGGGGCTCTGAGTGCTGCTGGTCTGCTCCCTGCTAGCTTGGATCTGGGGCACCCTCTGCTCTGCATAAAGCTCTCTGGTCAGCCTGAGACCCACAGGAGGGAACAGGGCAGACACCTGGCCCACACTGGGCCAATCGATCCCCTCTCCCAGCACTTGAGAAGAGGGACCCAGAGCCAGCTAGCCAGCTATGGGGGGAACAGAAGGGACATCACCCTGGTGGCTGGGGAGGGGGCATCTTCAGCCACATTTCCCAAAGAATCTCTACAGAGAAAAAGATCTATCTGGCTCCTACACTGAACCCAGGTGCCTCAAAACCCACTTTCTCAGATAAGCTGCTCCAGCTGGTTAGTGTTGTTTGCAACCAAATATTAGAAGACCCTTTTTCTTCTGTTTGTTTGGTAAGTGTAAGAAAAATACTCCCGCTAATTTGTTTAGTTGTTTTCATGAAGAAATGGTATGTTTTACAAAACATCCAGAATAGGTAAATCCATAAATACAGAAAACATATTGCTGGTTGCCAGGAAGTGAAGAGGGGTACAGGGTTTTGTTTTGGGATAATGAAAATGATTTTGACCTTGATGTAAGTGTGGGTTGCACAACAGTGTGAATGTACTAAATACTATTGAATTGTACACTTTTAGATAGTTAATTTTGGTAGTGTGAATTTCACCTCAATTTTTTAAAAAAATAGTATGTTATACATATGAATACCAGGAAGTCCCATTATAGATGCAGAATTTGCCAACTAACTTGACAGAATTTGCCAACTAACTTGCTAAAGTATCTAATTTATGTGTCCATCTGTTCATTAATGAGATCTGTGGATATAGATATCATGTCCCAGGCACTGTGCTGAGGATACTGAGCTGAGTGAGATAGACACAGCGCTTGCCTTAGAGCTGAGCATGGACAATTCGCAAGCTGTGACGCTGAAGCACTGCAGTGGGCCTCCATTTTCATCCTCCAGTACCCATTACTACCTTTCCAACAAGGAATGTAGTCTCTGTGATGTAGAAAGGAGGCAGATTCTACCCACCTCTTCCGAGAGGTCACTCAGAATACTCCCGCCTCCCATACACAACGACTGGTTCAGGAATGCTCACGTGACCAAAGGTGAATCAATCAGAATCTCCCTGGAACTTTTCTGCCATTGTTATTCTGAAAGGTAGTCTTTCCACTGGTGTTGGTAAATAAGAGGATGCAGCTATGAGAGAGACTCAGAACCCTAAAATTAGCTGCCTACGGATAATTCCAGTGATCAGCCTATGAAATTATCTTCCCTTTTGCTTAAACTAATCTGAGTTGTGTTCTCTCACCTGTATGTTAACATTCTTTCATTGCAAGGAGAACAAAGGCAGCGCTGGGTACCATGGAAGCTCATACTACATCTGTCAGAAGATCTCAGATTACATGAAGTGATTTGTCCTATCATTTACATGTATATATGAGCTCTCAATGTTGGTTGACCTTTGGGCATCTGTTTAGACTCACACTACCGTTGCTGCACATCACTACATTAAGGTTTCTAAAATGCGTGGTGATCATTGATAACTATCATGGAAACAGGAAACACTACACCACAGCATGCTGTCTCTGAGCCCTTGGAGAATAGCCTGTTAAGGAGATATTCCTGGAGTTTCTGTGTTTCCAGAGCCCTGGGGGAGCAGCAGATTGAAACCACACAAGTATAGTGGCGGTACAGAGGTAACCCTCAGTCACAGGTGGATCCCAAGGGCCTGGGTTGCTCATGTACATTTAGCATCCTCCATCATATCCCTTATCCCAGCAAGCCTGAGGCTGGTTCCCTAGCAACGCTGTCCCTTCCTGTCCACCCATGCAGGATTGTAGTCCATTCTTCTTTCCTCAGCCTTCAGGGATTGTTCCCTGATGGTCAGGTTCTGAAGGTCTGCTACCTCTCTCCCCTTACCTGTCCCCAGGGGGGGCCCGCACTGTTCACCACACATGCTGATGTCACACGGCTTTGCAGCTCATGACGGACATGCTTCCACTTGCCTTTCTTGTCAGATGCTCCCTACAGCCCCAGCTGGTAGGAATTACTCCCTTTACTTTACAGATGAGGGAACTGAGGTTCAGACACTTTGGGTAACTTGCCTAAGGTCACACAGCTAGCAAATGAAGGAGCCAAAGTAGGATGATTAAAAGAAAAAGTGGCCTCAACCCAACAGACTGCTGTCTACATGAATACTCACTAAGCTGAACCCTCTTCTACTGTATGCTGGTTTCTGCTCTTTGCCAAATCATTCCTTAATCACCTTCAGTGACACTCTGTACCTCCTGCACCATGTTCCAACGCTTGGGGACATGTGGCCTCTTACTGTTCCACTTCTTACCTATGATGGACATCACAAGAGGTCATAAGGTCATGGGGTAGCACAGTGGTTGAAAAGCACTGGACCCAGGAGGCCTTCTGACAACAGGAAAGTTTAGGTGACCCCCCACACACAGTGACAACTAATACATTAAGTTGACAAAAGGTGTACAGAAAATAATTCAGTGTGTGGCTGGTGTTTCCAAAATTAATTTGAACTTTGCAGCAAACAGAACTTGAGCCCAGCAGAACCCGCCCAGCTTCCTGGGGTGGACCCAGGGGTACCTTCCACAAGGCTGGGGATCCTCTAGAACATCAGGGCAGAGCAGGGTCCCCAGAAAAAGGCACTGAGCAAGCAGGAGATGAGTCAAACTTGTTCGACTCAATTTAAAATCCTAAGAACAGGAGACATTGTTTTACCAGGTCAGACCCAGAACTTATCCCTGACAAGGCTGACTTTGGTCTATCTGTACAAAACAGTGTGCATTTGTGTGTGTGTGTGTGGTTTTATGATCACAGCATATATGACTGCTGTTTTTGCTAAGTCCAAAGTGGTGAGCTATTGGCCAATTCATTTGGTTCAACCTTATGTTTTGAAAACTAGAAAATTCCATATTCATGAAAGATTTATTCACCAGCCTCCACTGAAACGTGCTTTTCAAAATCAACAGGTAATACAGAGGAACTATTTGGTTTTCAGCTGACAAGTGTGAGAGGCGGTGCGGGGGGGGGGCTCACTCCCAATTACACTAGGCTCCCTCCGGAGCTCCTGCAGCCCATTTGCCCTGCACTGGCTCAGCCATCATTGCCGGAGTCCAGGCAGACCTTTGCATTCTGCCCTCACCTTGTCTGCCTCATTTGCTAGCAAGATTATCCTGTTTTCCGCTTCTGTTTGCTCATCATGGATTCAGGTGCTTTCCCTGCTCCCCAGCTTCAGGACCCGGGGCCACACTCTGGTCTGTCCCTTCCTGCTCCCCACTCCACCAGCCTTTTCCCTCCCCAGCTCCCTTGCTAGTTCCCATTCCCCTCCAGTACCCCTGAGATAGCTTTTGTGCAGTCATGGGAAAACCTCAGAAGGCAACATGCAGCTTTCAGGAAGAAACAGGATCCTGGCAAGCTTTTTGAGGACATGGAAAAACAGAGGCTGGCAGACAGCCACCCAGCCAGGGGCAGAGTCCTCCGGAAACAAGGAGCTCCCCAGGGTGGGGTAGTGGATATAAGCCCTAAACACCACTAAAAAGCCACCCGCAGGATTGTGAGGTCTGACCTGGTCAGGTGGCTTTACCGGGACGAAGACCCCTCAGTAACCAAAGCCTGGCTGGCACGGCCCATGGCTGGACCTCGCTGTGGCATCCCAGGGGAGGAGGCAAGGTGGAGAAAGGAAGGAGCTGGGCGGAGGGCCTCACAAGGCTGATTTGCTTGGGCGCTGGAGCACTGACTACCTTTCCTCCACTGCTCACAAAGCAGGTCAAGTCACCAACACAAGGCTCTTCCGCTTGGAGTTATTTTTAATGTAAAGAATGCAGTATTGGGGACATATTTAGGCTTTTACAAATTATTCATTGCATCTAAAATTCAAATTTCACCAAGGTGCTGTATTTTACCAGTCACCTCAGGAGGACAGAGAAAATCCCAAAAATTATAGAACCAAGGGTCCAGCCTGTGATGAGAATCCATCAATCTCCATCTACTCCCTCTCCCCAGAGGCCAAACCCACACAACTGTCAGCTCGCACATTGGAGGAAAGTCGAGAGGATCCAGAATGAGAAGTGTCAACTCCCCTCCCAGTCCCCTGCCTCTGTGTCCCCTCATCCCCTACAACCAGGCTGGCACTGGGCCAGATCCCAGACTAAGGGTCTGGGCAGAAGTGGTCTAAGTACTCCCCACCCCTGCCCATCAGTACCAGGGAACACTGTGTTGCCCACCCAGGGACACCCTCCCCAAGGCACAGTGTCAGAGTCACATCTCTGGTCCCCACTGCAGCCTCGTTTAGGAATAACTTTTTCTTGAATCTTGACTGCAAATGATAGCTGTAAATGATTATGCACATGATGCACTGTAAAAAGAATTCAAAAATAGAGGGAACCCTGAATACAAGAAAAGGATGCAAGCCTATGACACTGAGGTGTTCTCCTGCAGCCTTTTTATATGTAATAAGCTCCTTTTTATAGCTAGCCTCATGCTGTATGCTCACTCCCCCCCACCTTTTTTTTTTTCATTCCAGTTGTTTTTGCATTTGACATTGTCCCATTTGATTCAACTTTGGGTCTATAAATATTTACCAAATGCCTACTCCAAGCCTCGCACTTCATGTGGAGCAATAAACAAGCCCAGCACAGCCCCTGCCCTGGGATGCTGTTGCTCAGGGTGGGAGTCAGACATTGAACCAGTGAGATAAGGAGTGAATTAAATACTCGCCTACGAAGTCTGCTGTATAATTCAGCTGTACGCTTTGCTTTTGAGGAAGTACATTCCTAGAAATACACTGAGACTATCTCAAAGGGTTTAATTTAAAATACATACTTTCGTGCATGACTGTAAGTAGTAGAACACTGAGATGAAAATAGTTAATGTGTCTTTGTATTTCACTCTTGATTCACATGAACCCTAGAGCTTCTTGGGATTACTACTCAAAAAGCACTTAATAAATAATAGCACCCTATAATGACTTAATAAAGCCCCATGATGACCATGGAAACAAAATACCCTTATATCACAAGATTTTTGGTGATTGTATAGTATTCCTTTGTGTGGCTAGACCATAAATTTTTAATACCTTACTGCCAAATATTTAATTCTAAATATTGACTTGTATAATAACAGCAATGTGCATCTTTGTGCATAAATACCTGTACAAGCAAATCTGATTCTTTCAGTTAAGCTCTGTAGTGTGACTATTTAAGGATGAGTTTGGGAGCAGAGACTAGTTATTTGTGCTCAAAACCTGTTTCTCAGCCTCCTGGGCACACAGTAAACCTCACTTACCAGCTGCCTTCACAGCTGGGTGAGGCCGTCACTCATTTCTCATCAGCGGAGGAGGGCTGGGAGTGACACCTCTACCCCCACTGGGCCTGACCCATAAACCTCCCACGGTCAGGCGTGGTGGCGCACACCTGCAAACTCAATTCTTTGAGAGGCTGAGACAGGAGGATTGCGAGTTCAGACCCAGCCCGGGCAATTTAACAACTCAGCAAGACCTTGGTCTCCAATAAAAGCTAAAAAGGACTGAGGATGCCACTCAGTATGAAAGCCCCGGGTTCAATTCCCAGCACCGGGGGAAAAATAGGCCCTGTGTATGCACCTCCAAGTTCTTCCTGCCTTTGAGAGTCCTTAGAAGGCAGGAGTTCCAGAGAAAGGAGCCTCTGTCTTCGGACTACCATCGGAATCAGCCATTCTGAGCATGATGCAAGCAAGAAATGAGCTTCTCTCATGCCCACAGCTGGTGCTAAGTGACACAGGCCTGCCTCACTTCCCACACCCAAGGCCACACCCCTGGTGGGTGTCTCAGGGGCCCCCACTCCGGGCCAGCACCAACTCCCTCCCACGGAGCAGGTCCCAGGGTGAAAGACCCCGCGGGTTCCAAATGACCCATTCTCCAGGCTCGCCAGCACTCGTTCTGTGCCTGGAAACCTCTGTGTCATTCTGGCCCCCTGTGTCTTCCATCAGAAAGCAAAACGGACAGTGTTTGGGAGAGCTGAGAGTTCCTGAAAACGGAAGCCTCTGGACACGCCTGGGTCAGCAGGGGCTGTCAGCTCTGCAGTCCCTCGAAAGGCGCCTTCCTCCTAGTACTTGGGAGGCACACTGCTCCTTCACAGAGCCGGCAGGCCGGTCCATCCCTGTGATGTGAGTGCCATCTAGTGGCAGAGACGGAGCAGAGCAAGGCAGAGGGCCTCCCGGGCGGGCCTCCTGAGCAGCCCGGCCCGTGATCAGTCTTCGAAGTGTGCCAAGATTTTGATGATGGTCAAAATCCTAGTTGCTTCTCAAAGCCCTTTTCTCTGCCTACCAAAAACAAACATCAAAAAGGAAAAATCCAACCCCTGCCTTCTGTTTAGTTTCCTGCAAATGATTTGCTTAGGGGACTATCTGCGACTAGCTCTTTGATTTCATTATTATAAAGATGATACATGCACATCATTTAAAAGTTCAAATACTACTGAAAACTTTGGAAGTCAGAAATCATTCCAAGTCCTGCCGCTCTGAACTGCTAGTGTTGGTACTTGGGGCAGACATCCCTGTGTGCCACCCCCAAGCAGAGAAGTGGCCTGGCCCACAGTGGTTCTGTCTTAGTCACTTTCCCGTCACTGGGACACAACACCCAACACGACCAACCTCAAAGAGGAGAGGAAGTGTTTTGGCTCATGTCTTTGGTCAACAGCCCGCTGGCTCCAAGGCAGGGCAGCATGGCAGACCGGCCTGGGGGAGGAAAATCTGCTCCTGGCATGGCGGACAGGAAACTGACGAGGGAGGAGCCAGGAAGGGAGGTAAACCTTTCCGTACCCTCAGTGACTGCCTCTTCCTACCAAATCGCACTTCCTAACAGCAAGTCAGCCAAAGAGCCCCCATCACGCACTCTTCTTTCAAAACCCTGCCTATGAGCACAAGAAGCTCTTGGGGGACGTGGAGATATGAACCCTAATGGGTTCCAAACGGGGACTCTGGAGTCGAACTGCCACAGCTCCCGGAAGGTTTGTGACTTAACTTCTGTGTGTCTCCTTTTCTCAGCTGGGAAACAGGGACAATAGTGACATTTCTCGCACAGTGTCACTAAGAGGAATTCTTCTGTGTACTCTGTACAGTGCCCAGCACATGGGAAACCTTCGCATCTTAACCATCATTATGATGGATGAGCAAACAGGCAAATACTGGCATACACTTTTAGAGGAAGAATTTTTTTTAATTTTTAAAATCTTCATTAGTACATGTTCACAGTACATAATGGTTATATTCATTGTGGAGGGTTTGGTGCATGTACATAACACATCTTAATTCCTTTACTTCTCTTGGTCTCCTTCTAGAGGAAGGATTTTTAAGTATGCACATTACTCTTCCACTTTTAAAAAATGTTCAAGAAAAGCAAAGGAAGAAGAAATCTATGGTGATACAGACTAGGAACTGAGTAGCTGGGCCTGTGTGCCTCTGGCTGGTTCCCTGGATATTACCCTAACCACAGCCATTCCTACCTGAGCAGTTCCCACTCCAGGAACAAGGAGTGCTAACAGCCAGCCAGGGAGGGATAGGATTAGGAGAGGAAGCCCATCCTGCTGTGCACAAGCTACAAGCTCCCCACGAGAGGGCACTGGCTCTCAAGCGCCATGTTGTCCCAGTTCCTCTTTTCCGACCTGGCACCCATGGTCGCTCAGTCACAGGGCAGAGGGAGCAGATGAACGGCAGGGGGCCTAGAGAGCCACTTCCAGGAGATGCCCACGCTGGAAGTCGTTCTGGCAGAACTCCTGCTTACTGCCTGGTGTGACAGCTCACACCTGTAATCCCAGCACTTAGGAGGCTGAGCCAGGAGGATTGCCATGAGTTTAAGGCCAACCTGGGCTACATAGTGAGTTCAAGGCTGATCTGGACTACATAGTGAGACCCTGTCTCAAACACACACATACACACACACACACAAACACACACACGAGCATTCCCCCCCCACACTCACACCCACAGAAAGTACCTTAGCACAACTGTCACCTCATCTTCTAGGTTAGATATTATTATCTCCATTTCGAAGTTGGGTAAACTGAGGCTCAGAAAAGGAAATTTACCTAGGGACACATACCTAGTAAGTAGCAGAGCTCACATTTAAATTCAGGATCCAGGCTGTCCACCCCCACAGCTCTTTCACATTTTATAGCAAAACGAAGGGAATAATTAAACGGAAAGAAAGGGGAAAGGGAAATCATGGAGAATTGTGAATAAACCTGCTGTAAATAGGGATGGAGGGAACAGAAGGGAGGGGTGGGGAAGAGGGGGGAAAACCAAGAGACACCATGTACAGGTACAAAACAAACATGAATAAATGTGATCAATATCTGTACAATGTTCCAATACATGTTCTTGGTTTAAAAAAAAATTTAAAAAAATAAAAAGAAATTTTAAAAAGAGAAGGGAATGATTAACCATTAGCCTGTTACTTCCAAAAAACTTCAGGAAGTTTCCGCATCTGGCCTCAACTCACACTAGCTAACGGGTCCCAGAAGCACTTTGAAGTTTGTGTTTTAATTTTTACATTCCTTAATAAGCACCAAGTAGAGTAAAATCTTGGCTGTCTAGAATCCTCATAAAATTAAATGGATTGGTTGGTTGGTTGGTTGGTTGGCAGCTCACTTCAAAAAAAAAAAATAACCCTAACTTCTTCAAAGAATCATATTTTACAAAACAATCATCATAGCCAGGCCTGGTGCAAACCTAGAATCCTAGTATTTTGGGAGGCTGAAGCAGGAGGATCACAAGTTGGAGCTCACCCTGGGCAAATCAGCAACTTAGTAAGACCCTGTCTTAAAATAAAAAAGGGCTGGGGATTTAGCTCAGTGATTAGAGTGCTTGCCTTGCAAGCACAAGGGCCTGAGTTCGAGCCCCAGCACCAAAAAAAAAAACAAAACAAAACAAAAAAAGGGCTGAGGAGGTAGCTCAGTGTGAAGGTCCTGAGTTTAGTCCCCAGTGTCGCTGCCCCCCAAAAAAATACCAACACAGCCGCCAAAGTGTTAAAGAAGCAGGAGCCCAAAGTAACAAACCGCAGCCTAACTTAGTGTGTAAACAAACTGAAACCTAATTTAGGAGTCTATTTTTTACAATACTCAGGTTTCAACCAATCACAAGCACCAACTTCAACCAATAACAGGCAGTCAGCTGATCACACCATCCCAAATAAGGCAAATGCAGGGCTGTACCAATTAGGTGACTTCTCTACCTTGCTTCCTTGTTTAGTTTATAAACGCTGTCTGGTCCTACTACAGGGCAGAGCTCTCTGGACCTCTTCTGCCTCTGAGTGCTGCCCAAGTCATTAACTGTTCCTTGCTCAGATCAACTCCATTAAACTTAATTTGCCTGAAGTTTTTCTTTTAACCAAAGTGACTGACCTTCCTCAAACATGGAGCCAACCTTGCTGTTCTCCTCCCTAACACGCTTCCCTGGCAGCTTCTTGCCGAGCGTATCAGGACCTGCGCCATCAGGCGTTAGCTGCCCCACTCTGCTCTCCTTTCTCTGAATAAACCCAGGTCTTTATCCAGGCCATTTGCTCACCTGAAAATCCCTTCACACTTTTTGCATCAAGAGTTCCTTCAGTGGGGCATGGTCATGCATCCCTGTAATTCCAACTTCTTGGGAGGCTGAGGCAGGAGGATCATAAGTTCAAGGCCCACCTGGGCCACTTAGCAAGATCTTAAGTCAAAATAAGAACACGCACCAATGCCTCCTTCCAGCCCTGAGTGGACCATAGACTTGCCCAGACCCGGTCAGAACCCCAAGGCAGGCGGTTGAACCCATTCTCACTGTGAACTGTGGGTGTGATGGCTGGTGAGGAGTTGACCACGAAGGTCAGGGTAGCGTCCAGCTCCCCAGCTTCCTCCTCCAGGATTTGGAGAATGGATCTCGAGCCTCCAAATCAGGGAAAGGAGGTCCTGAGAATGGTCACAGGGATGGAAAGAAAGCTCCCGGCTGGATCTTTTCTCCCCTGGTGTTGGGATCTGCTACAAAGGGATGGGTCCAGTTCCTCTCGAGGATCCCACATCCCTATAGGGAAAAGTACAAACACGAAAACAACTAATTCTAGGAACCCAGCTGTGTGACAGCCCAATTATTTGCATGATCTCAATAACAACAGTTTCATTCATTAGGAGTTAATGAAACAATTTCTCTATCTTATAAGAAAGTCAGGATGGTGTGATGGTTCATCCTGTGAATCTAAAGAAAGCAATGGACTGTGCCCCAAAAATACAAGCACCTGATTTTGAAACAATTTAAAAGGGTCTCTGAACTCAATGAAACCCACAAATCATCTAGGTTTCCTTGGACCCCAAATGAAGAACCCATGGTGAAGAAAGACCTCAAACTTTTTAGTTAAAAGTCCAAGGTTCAAATCTTGGCTCCACCATCATGTATTAGGTAACATAATCTTGGTCCAGTTTCCAGACATCTGAGCCTTCTTTTCTTCAGCCCCGAGATGGAGATAATAGGGCCCACCCTGTAGGAGAGAGATATGATTAAAGGAGATGGGAAGCCTGGTGATATAGAGATGCCGAAGGCTTGCAGTCCATCACAGTAGCTAACAGATACAGAGTCCTAAGTACCAGCTCTGCCCTACACTCTTCCTCTCTGCTGTCTCAGCAACCCTCAGAGCCAGGTCCTGTCATTATCCGCGCTTTATAGAGAAGGAAGCTGAGGCGGAGAGTTAGGGATTTGCCCAGGATGGCAAAGCTTGTACATGGCACAGCTGACACTGGAGTCCAGAGTCACATTCTACACCTCTGCACCACCTTGTCTTGTTGAATGTCAATTTAACATGCTCCAGAAGTATGCTTTTGCAAAATTAAAATCAGAGAAAGAAGAGTAGAAAGAAGCTCAGATTTTGATGAAAAATGGATCAATCTAAAGGCCCCTTTGAAAACCTCCCCATTTTGCCCTTTTATAGGGACAGAGGTAGAAAAGCATCCCGAGCCCTGAGGCAGCAGATGCCAGAGGGTCAGTCTCATTCAGGTTCTGGAGAGCTTCAAAGACTCTTAGGCAGTTAAGCAGTTACTGCCCTAAGACACTCCACACAGATCTTCCCTGTAGCCCTATGAAATCCATACAATCTCTGGCCCCAATTTGCAGACAAAGAAACAAACACTTTAGGACTCCTCCCCATCCCCCACCCATGACCATAAACTAGAGACAGGCAGAG
Source organism: Hystrix cristata (assembly GCA_004026905.1). Classification (NCBI taxonomy): domain Eukaryota; kingdom Metazoa; phylum Chordata; class Mammalia; order Rodentia; family Hystricidae; genus Hystrix; species Hystrix cristata. The sequence continues at coordinate 132,811 of PVJO010001395.1, read as the reverse complement.
CTGGGAAAAACCCTAGATGAGCCTGAGGCCAAAGCGCTCATCTGCTGCCCCAAACTGCTGCCCACCGCATGCCCTCCTAGGCAGCTTTAGTATAAAATGATAGTTAGGATTGGAGACTCTAGGGTCAAATGCAGGCAAAAATGAGGGGATGCAAGGACGGAATTTTAACAGGCACAATCTATATACTGCACATGGGATCTGACTCGAGCCCATTGAACCATTTGGGTGGGGTGGGACTCATCAGAGAAGCTGTCCCAAGGTGGAAGGGAGCAGTACAGGGAGTGAGCTGGTGAGCAGCAGGGCAGAGGACTGGCAGACGAGACAGGCAACAATAAGGAAATCAGAGGCCTGGATTCTAGCTAGAAAACAGCAACCCTTTGTGATTTCCGCAGCTCCTAGGAAACTCACTACCCATCAGCCTGCAACTCAGTGCACAGTGCTCTGGCACCGACATCAGTAGGGCACAGAACAGCCCCTCGCTCCACCCGCTCCAGCCTGGTGAGCAGGTCTCCTTCCTGGGAGTTGAGTCTGGCCTCGGGATCAGCGGGATCAGCGGTGGCAAGTCAGTGGGGTGGGTCAGAGACATTCCAAAGGACAGGGCAACACAAGAGCCGACGCCTTCTGCAGATGCATCTTTATGCCCCTCGCCTTGACCCAAATGGTGACTCCTACATTTGGCCACACAGTGGAGTCACCCGAGGAGCCCTCTCTGCGGATAGGTCCTAGAGACTCAGGGTGCCAAGAACCCACAAAATGGTCCCAATGGGCAGCCAGATTTTTTTTTGTTTTGTTTTGTTTTTTTGTTTTTTGGTGCTGGGGATCGAACTCTGGTCCTTGTGCTTGCAAGGCAAGCACTTTAACCACTGAGCTAAATCCCCAGCCCCCAGCCAGATTTTTGAGACTCTCACTAATTCATCACTCTTCGTGTCTCCTCTAGGACAGCCTCTTAGACTCCCCACTACTCAAAACATGGTCTACCTAAGCCTTCTGTCAGCATCTCCCAGGAGCTTACCAGAAATGCAGAATCAGAACTCCCACCCCGAACCCTTGAATCTGAATCTGCATTTTAACAAGATCCCCAGGCGACTCATCTATATGATAAAGTTTAAGAGACACCAGTTTGGACTTTGCCTCCGTCCACCCACCCACCCCTCCTATCCTCCGGGCAGTCAGCAACTGCCCAGCCGTCCACCCGCTTAGCCCGATCAGGAACCAAGATGTAACACAGGAGTTCCCGCTCCTCCCACGCCTCAGGGGCGCCGGGGAAGCTCAGAAACGCAGGCACCAGGGCCCAGGTGTGTCTAACAAGGCGACAGGAGGCTGCGGTGGGAAAGCTGTTACCGAGGAAAGCTCATAGCCTTTGGAAGCAGATGAATTATGCCCAGAACTCTGACCCTGCCACTTACCATCTGTGTGAGTGCCGAGAGTCACAAATTTCTCTGAGCCCGTTTCCTCATCTACATAAATCAGGGTAAAGCTATCACACTTACAGTGATATTGTGGTTTGAACTGGGTCCTCCAAAAAGATGTGTTGAAGCCCTAATGCCCAGTAACCAGAAAATGTGAACTTAATGGGAAATAGTGTCATTGCAGATGTAGTGAAAATGAGGCCGCAGCAGAGCAGGGGAAGCCCTTATCCCAGTGTAACTCTCCGTATAAGAAAACACCCAGACCAGAAGGGAGAATGCTCTGTGACCACGGAGGAAGGGACTGAGATGCTAGGCCAAGAAAAACCAAGAATGGCCACAAAGCAGGAGAAGCTAGGAAAAGGGAAGGAAGGTTTCAGAAGCATGGCCCTGCCGACAGCGTGGTTTCAGACTTCTTACCCCAGAATGGTGAGAAAAAAATACATTTCTAGTCCTTCGTCAGAACTCAGCATGACGGCACTGCAGCTGCCTTGCTGTCAAGAGCCGGGCGCCAGAGTGAAACGGCAGGGGACGCTCTCTGCAGGGCGAGGAACAGAGAAACTGACTGCACCGTGGGCCACTAGGCGACAGCTCTCAAACCACAGTGCAGTGATCAAACCTTAGCTCTGCCTGTGCCAGGACGGTGGCCGCAACAGCACCCCAAGTGGCCTCAGCAACTGTCAGCAGTTCAGGAGGAGCTTCGTCCTACCGCTATCCACATCCCCAAGAAGAAACACAAAGGCCAAATCAAAGGGCTCGGGAGACTTGGAAAACAGTTTCCAAAAGTCTTAAAACAATGTTGAGTGCAAAGAGAGGCAAAAACAAGGCTACTTGAATATGAATGAGGGAAGAAGTCTGAGCTGTTCCTGTAGAAAGAGGCCTTAGAAGTCACCCCCCAGCCAGCCCCACTGCTGCGAGGTCCAAGGTCCGTGAGTTCGCCCTGGGTCGTTTTACAGAGAGTGAAACTGGGGCCCGGGGCCGGAAGGGCTGTGCAAGGTCACACAGATGAGGAAGTAACAGAGCAGCCAATCAGCCATGGCCACCGAGGAGCATCCACATGGTAGTCTCTTTATTCAGTGTGGTCCAGGACCAGTAATGACAGCATCACCGGAGGATGTGCTACAGTGCAGACCCTCAGCCCCAGCCAGGACCTCTGAGTCAGGTGATGGGTCTGCCCAGTAAGGCAGATCAGTGCTGGTTTAGAACATGGTTCCCCCCGCTGAGGTCTGTAGTTTGGGCAGCTTCCTTGAAAGGGTTTTACTCATTTACATTCCCTAATAGTACAGAAACTCTAACTTTAAAAACCAACTTAAGAATCCAGTGGGAAGCTCTTCAAGAAAGCACACTGCTTGGCCCCCAGCCGATGGAGAGTCCTACATCTGAGTTGGAGTCCAAGAACCAGCCTCTGGCAAGCCTGGTGCCAGTCTGCCCAGCACCCCAGTGACTGATAGCAGACAGTTTATGGCCTCACTTTAAGGAACACCACCCAGATGAGGATCTGGGGTCCGAATCCAAACTGGTGCCCTTCAACTCACCAGTGCTGCCTGGAATCCCTGCATATTCAAGGCCAACTATATTAAGAGAGGTCAGTCCCTCCCTTAAAGCTCCTCCTGCCTCTGGAACCAAATCCCAGCTTCTCGTCCTGGCTGAGAGGGCATTTGTGATCTGGTCCCTCTCACTTCTGCTGCTGTCCCTCCCACTTTGCACCCCACAATTTGCCTCTGCCTTTGCTAATGCTGTTCCCTCTACCGGACACATTCTTCCCCTCTTTTAACAAATGCCCTTCAGAGAAATCTCAGCTTTACACAGTCTGGAAAGAACAAGTTGATTCTCCCCGGTCTTCCTTCTCGTCCCAGAGGAAGGGCTGCAGTTACTGCTGCTGTCCTGCTGGACTGTGCACTTCCAGAGGGCAGTAACTGATCCTTGTCATCTCTGACTGCCCAGGCCCTAATACAACAGGTGCAACACATGGGCTGCAGTCACTGGAGATGACTCCAGCTGCTGTCCACCAGGCTGCCCAACTCCCAGAACCCAGAGTCTCCTGCCACAGTAAGATGGAAATATTCCTACTCCTCTCACGATATTAGAATGGAGTGTGAACTCAGTTCCTGGCAGGTCCTGGGAGAGAGCCTGGGGGGAACCCCTGGAGATAAAAAGATGAGTCTACACACTCACTGCATCTTTGGGTCTTCACCCAGTACTTGTGGTGCCTCACCCCTTCAAGGGCAGGAAAGGAAATAAGAGAGGATGGAACAAACTGCTCGACGTTGCCACTGCTTAGCAGACAACTGAGACTGTGGCAATTCATCCTAACAGGATTAACATACAGACAGTCACTATTTTCTAGTCCTTTAGAAAGTGATTATCAAAGCTAGTGATGGGAGACGGGATCAAAGGTCTTTCACAAATACAGGGCATGTGCCTGTACCCAGACCAGTCAAAACATGATCTTTGGAAGTCAGATCTGGGCATTCAAATTTCTTACAGCATCCAGGTGCTTCTAAAGCCCAGGCACACCTGAAAAATGCTAGCCTACATGCAGAGCTGAGAGAACTCAGGCACAGTACTCAGGTGACATTCATCCACCCTGAGGCCCACTCCCGTCAGTCACTGGGCTACAAAAAGGTACTAGGAGTCATGCCTGGCTCTATGAAGCTCACAGTCAGCTCCCAGAGCCCAGCCCCTGACAACAAGGTATGGGGTAAGGGACTTGGGGACATCAACTGGGACAGGGCTTCTCGGACTTGGGAACTGAGCAACTCACACACAGGAACAAATTAAAAATGAGGAAGCCAACGACAGAGGCTGACCAGCTTTTCACCTTTCCCAAAGAAAGGAACATAGTATTTTTGAAAAAGAACTACCACTGATCACTGAAATCAATTCATAAAATGCACCTCATTTTAAATCCTCTGGATTGTACGAACATTTGAAAAAGGATAACGTCTCTCTCATTTTTAGCTGCACCCTAAAGCAAGGACAGACACTTTGCAATGGAATAATGATAAAAACAACAATAATGGAATCATGATGATAATAACAGACGCTTTTTAAACACTGACTGTGCTAAACACATGCCCAGCCCTGCAGCACAGCATCTTCATGACCTCCCTAAATTCTCACAGCAGCTCTGGGAGGTCCTTGTATCAGCCAGAGTTAGTACAAGAAACTGGAACAAACTCTGGATCTTTTAAGAGGGAAGGGATTTAATAAAAAGATAGTGAGTGCTACAGAATTATTGGAAGAGCTGGGGGAACAGGTTCTGGTCCAGAAGCGAGGATCAGTTTCCAGAATGAAGAGTTGGTCAGACTTTGGAGATGCCATCCCTAATGCTAATACTAGAACTGCTACATCCATAACAGCCCCATTGCTGTGAGTTGGAGATTAGAAACCAGAATCACAAATCCTCCACCTCCACCACTGTTCCCACAACCACTCACTCGGGAGTCTGGGGGCTGGACATGACACAGAATACTCCTGCAAAACCCTCACTCACACCGTTACTTGCCAGAAGGAAGGTCAGGAAGGAGGCCATGTTTCTGCCTCACTTGGCCTTACGACAATCGGCAAGTGTCTGATGAGCAAACCCTCCGTGCACCCTGAACCCCCACCTCAAAGCCCTCTGAAAAAATGTAGGTTTTAGCTTTCTGGGCTCTACCATACAGGACAGCAGCCTGGAAGGAGAGTGGTATGGAGATTGGCAAGGGAATCCGGTCTATAGTAATTCCTGGTATTATTCCTATACTTACCAGTAAGTATAGAAACTGAGGTGGGGAAATGTTAAGTAATTTGCTCCAGGTAGCAGCAAGTTAGCAGTGAAACCAAGATTTCAACCCCAGGGGTCTAACTTCAGAGTTCTCACTCTTAAAATTATCCCTTTCAAGAAAAGGCAGATTATACCTTTGGGTAGCATATTATAAAAGGGATATTTTTTTTCCTAATGACAGAAAATTACAGCACAAAACTTTATTTTTTGATATTACAGTATCTAAAAATTGTCAATATAAGGCTCTAAATTCAGCTGAACTGCCTGAAATACAGTTCAGATACTTAACAACTTTTTAAAATAGCAATTTATAAAATCCGTTTTCCCGTGTTGATGCAAACAGAAGGATGAAGCAACATCACTTGATTCGACTCAGGATATCATGGACGAACAGAGAGAGGCAGAGAAGGCCCTGGAACACCGCAAGCTTGCCCTGCCTTCTTGCGGGGCAAAGAGGGAAGGTGGATGGAAAAACTGTAGAGCTACTAAAAGAAAAAGTAGGGGGAAAGCACCATGACTTGGCCCGGGCAGTGAGCCCTTGGGCAAAAGCCAAAAGCACGGGCAACGAAAACGAGAACAGACGAACAGGATGGCATCAAACTCAAAAGGAAGGAGGAAAGGAAAGGGAGCAATTACAGCATGAACCCCCACATGGGAGGAAGTTTTTGCAACTCATATATTGGCTAAGGGGCTAAGATCCGAAATAACGTAAGGAACGCAAAACTATGTGATAACAAGAAAACGAGTAAGAATAGACAAAGAACCTGAACAGACATTTCTCAAAACAGGACATACAAGTGACCAACAGGTACATGAACAAATGCTCAACATCACTCGTCACCAGGGAAATCCAAATTAAAACCACAATGAAACATCACGTCATACCTAGTAGGATGGCGATTATCAAAAAGATGAAAGTTAACTGTCAGCAAGGATACGGACAAAAAGAAAGTTTGCACTTTGTTGGTGGGAATGTAAATTTGTACAGCTATTGGAACCACCATGGAGATTCCTCAAAAAAAAAAAACTAAAAATAGAATTACCATGTGATCCAGCATTCCCATGTATGAATATACAGTATACACAAAAGAATTGAAATCAGCATGTAGTATGTCAAAGAGGTGTCTGTATTTCTGTGTTCATTGCACTATTCACAATAGCCAAAATATGAAAACAATTAAGGTACCTGTCAACAAATGAATGGGTTTTTAAGTGTGGTATAAGTGTCTGTGTGCATGTGTGTGCATGCATATGTGTGGAAGACAATGGAATATTAATCAAGCTTAAAGAAGAAGGAAATTCTGTTATGTAGGACAACATGGATGAATCTAGAGCAGGGTGCCCAACCCCCCGGGCTACAAACCAGTACCAGTCTGGAGGTGACTGGTATTCACCTGTACTTACAACTGCTCCCCATGGCTGGCATCACTACCTGAGCTCTGCCTCCTGTCAGATCAGCAGCAGCATTAGATTCTCATAGGACCACGGACCCCACTGTGAACTGTGAACTTGAGGGATCTATGTCGTGCACTCTTAAGGAGAATCTAAGGCCTGATGATCCAAGGTGGAGCTGAGGCATCGATGCTAGCACTGAGGAATGTAATAATTAGGTATCACAAACATATACTAATAAAAAAAAAAAGAAACTAACCATGACCCCCATAAACTGTCTTCCACAAAACCACTTCCTGATACTAAAAATTTGGGGGACAACTGATATACAGGAAATCATGCTAAATAAGTAAATTATACTAAATAAGCCAGGCACTGAAAGACAAATACCAAACAACTGCACTTACATATGGAATCTAGAGAGGTCAAACTGGAAGTACACAATGGAATATTGATTACCAGAGGCTCATGGGTAGGGAGGGAGAGGGGTAGACTGAGGAAAGGTGCATGCCTGTAGTTCCCTACACAGCAGGCTGAGACAGGAGGATCACTTAAGCCCAGGAGTTAGAGACCAGCTTGAGCAACATAGTAAGACCCTCATCTCAAAAAAAATTTTTTTAAATAGGGCCTGGAGGTGTAGCTCAGTGGTCCAGCACAAGTATTTCATGCATAAGGTCCTGGGTTCCATCCTCGTTACTGACAAATAAATAAATATAGGTGATTGAATAATAGATTGATTCTAGGAGTAAAAGAGAGGAAAAGAAAAGTGGCTGGGTGGCTGGAGAGGGTTTGAGAAGCTTCCTGTTCCAAGGTTACCTGTAGGAGTCAGGAATGGGAACCTGGGGGTGCTGCTGTAGACCAGGGCAAGCTGACAGGATGAGCTATAGTTCTTAAAGCCTCAGCTGGGACCCAGGGCACAGACTCAGGGACCTGCCCTGCGGGAAGTCAGAAATCAGTGACCAGCAGTCAGCACCCTCAGGTGGCTGCTCTCATTTCTTCAACTTGATGGATCTGACCTCTAGATATGGGTTCTCAAACCCCAAGCAGCAAAAATCTGATTTTCGTTCTCTGTCTCCACAGACAAGAAGAAAACATTCTAGAGGAAGAAAGAAAAACAATAAACTCTAACAGGTTTAACATTAGCTGAATTTTCAATTTTTTTCATTAACTCTTTTTGCTTTCAATGACTATAGAAAAGCATGGGCGATTTACAAGGGTTATTTCTCAGTCAGGTATCATAATCTTTGTGAATTCAGGACCACAGTGCACATGAAGGCACAGACAGATAGTTAAACAAATGGGTTAATCAATAGAAGAATGAACTAGTAGATAAATAATGCTGTAAGGAGAGAGGGACAAAGACAGGGAGAATAAACTTTAAACAGTTGAACATAGAGTGCTTGCCTAGGAAGTGCAAGGTCCTGAGTTCGATCCCTGGCACCAAAAATAATAATAACAATAATAATAATAATAATAATAATAATAATAATAATAATAATAATAATAATAAAAACAGTTGAACAGCAAAGCCAGAGTCAAAACAAACTACCAGCAAGAAGTGTGTGGCTTCTAGGAGCCTACAGCAGTGCACTGAAGACCATGCGAACTGCCAACAGCAATGGGAAACAACGAAAACAGTAGTCACCCAACCACAAAAGGGCCAACAGAATAATTATGAACTTCAGTAATTGGAAACAAAGGAGAAAACAAAATGAAAGAGAGACTTAGGGAAACCTTAACATCTCCATCTACTCCAGGTTCAAGGTAAAGTTCAAACCAGTCAACAAAATTCCTAAGAGGAGTCCTCGGCTCCCACAAATCCTGCTAAGGTCACCGAGGCCCTGCCCTGCCCCACAGACACAGAGCTGATGCTAATCCTCCTCTCCGTGAAAAGGATCGCCACAACTTGGGTCCCCAGGCTTGCCCTCCGCACCTTACAGAAATACTCTTAAAAGTTAACGCATGGCTTTGTGGCTTCCTTTCGCCTCTTGCCCAGATGAACATTACTGAAAGGGAGGTCAAGCTGCAGCTGTCAGGCCCAGCAGCCCACCCTCAGTCTAGGAAGGCACTCAAGTGCCCCGTCCTCGGACAAAGTTGTCCCTAGAGCCAAGAAGTCCTCCGCAGCTCAAGTTGGACAGTTAGAGCCAAGGTCACTGGGCTTTCTGCAGATCAAAACTGTCCATTACGGTGGGATATCAGGGGGCAGCATGGGGCGGAGGGGAGCACGTGCATGTCTTCCAGTTTGTGCTTCTACGCCACAAGCTGGCAACTCTGTGCCCTTGAGCGTGTTACCTCTCTTCTCTGAATTTCCATTTCTTCACCTCCAAAAAGTAACAATAGATCCTATATCCAGATGTTGTTTCAGAATTAAAGACTGTGCACAAAAGGGCTTGTCCCACAATCGATGACAGCTGTCGGCCCCTCCTCTGGCTACGTCCACAGCTGGGGCTTCTGACCCCACGCATGGGCTCCACCCCTTTCTCCCCCAAGAACAAAGGCAGCTGTGGACTCAGTTTGTGGGCTCAGCATCAGCCCTCCCTGCTATTGTTCCCATCCACACGGGTGGCCTCAGCATGAGAGGAGGCCTCTCATTTTTTGTTCTCAGCTACTCCATGGTCTCACCAAGTGCTTTCTGGGCCCTTGCTGACTCAGGTCCCTTCTACAGAAGACACATCCTGCCTGGTTCTTGCTGACTCTCTCCTAGAAACCAGAGCCTGCTCCAAACTCATTTAGTGACAGACGCTCTGTCACCCAGAAAGAGACCTTCACCCCTGTCAAATGCTGCACATCTCCTACGCCAGGGTCCCTGATGACGGATTCTGCCCATTTCTACCCCTGTACTTCCTTCCAGCCTTACCCCTTGTCAGAGGCTGCCTGCCAGACAACGCTACATTCCTGCCAAATCTTTCTCCCTCTGCCAAGTACAGTTTAGTGGAATAGAGACCAGTTATAGAATCAGACTGTCCTACACATCTGCCATGTGACATTGGGCAAATTTCTTTACCTCTCTGAACCTCATCTATAAAATGACAATAATGCCAGCTTCAGGGGCAGTGGAGGAAATTCAAAGGAAGATGGCATGAGGAGCCCAGCACAGTGCCTGGCACCTGGCCAGCACTCCCTAAAGGCCCACTCCTTCTTGCCTCCTCCCAACCCAGATGGCCTGTATCTGAATCCAGAGATATGACAGTGGTCATTAAAACAAGTTTGTCATTTGATTCTATAGCCAGGTGGCACACGACAGCCATTAATTTTTCACATGAAAAATGGCTCTGCTAATTGAAAAACATCAAAGAGATTGAGGTTTACACAAATGTTCAGCTCTGTTTATTTTTTCTAATTTACTTTTCAGCAGTCAGTAAGAACTTAATGAGCTCTCATTTATGGCTTCCTCCCTATTTATAGATACCAGCGCCTGCAGTGCTCTGGATATATGTACTGAGAGCATTCGGCCTAGACCATGTAGCCAGTAGGGAACACTTACCATAAACAGGTGAATTCCAGACGGGAATGACTGCCCCTCAAAAACTCAGCCTCACTCTCTCCACTAGGGCAACACCTCGGCTGGTGCCAAAATCAGCTGCTTTCTGTTTCCTTCTTCTAGGGACGAATTGCTCTAGCTTGAAGATCTTTCTATTATTTCCTTTAGTATGGGATAAAAACAGCTAACATTTATTGACCAATTCCACTGCTCCAAGCACTGTGCTGTGTGCTTTCCTCGGGTTATTTCACTCCATGCCCATTACAATATTATGAAGAAGGTGCCATTATTAACCCTGTCTCCAGATGAGGGAACTGAGATGTAGAAGGAGATTAAAACTTTGGAGTCCCACTTCTCCCTGAGTCCAGAGCTCACGATGTTATCATTGTGTCCACACAGCCATAACTTCTTTCCAATAAGCAGAATGCTGCCTGGTGGGTCCTGCTCATTCAAGGAGGAGAGAGGCAAGAAGAGAAAGAATCCTAGGACAAAAGACAGGAGATCACTATTCAGGTCCCACATCTGACATGAGTTCTTGTGACCTTAAGCAAGCCCCTCACTACCCCCAACTCTAAGTTTAGAGGTCTAGGGTAAGGTTGGAGCCAGAATGCTAGCAACTACCCTTCTTCCCCTCCACCTGATCAGCCAAAAGAAACGCAGAAGGAGAATTAGAATATGAGATTGTTTGACAGCCACTTTTGTACCCAGTATTCCCCTGACAGAGCTGGAATGGCAAATGCAGGTTGGGCAAAAGCCAAAGTGGAAGCCTCCTACTCCCTCCCCAAAGCAAGACCACAGAAGCTAGGACCAGAAGGATGCCACCCCTGCTTAGACACAGCATGAGGACAGAGTTCTTCAGGTCCTGGGGCAAACGGGACAGAAAGATAGAGTGGACCCTCATTTCGACTGCTGCAGTCCCAGGAACCCTGCAGTGCCAGTCAGCTTTCCATTACTGTGACAAAATACCTGAGATACTCAATTTATCAGGAGGAAAGGCTTATTCTGGCTCACAGCTTCAGTTCACAGTCAGTTGGCCTATTGCCTTTGGGCCTGCAGCAGCACAGTACATCATAGTAAAGCACTTGACAGATGTTCCCCATGTCATGGCAGCTGGGAAGCAGAAAGAGAAAAAGAGGGACCAGCGTCCCAATAGCCCCTTCAAGGCCATGCCCCCAGTAACCTCACTTCCTCCCCCAAGGCCCCACCTCCTGAATGTTCTTCCACTGCCAATAGCACCATGGGCTGGAGTCCAAGCCTTCAACACTTAGACCTTGGGAGACACATCTGAACCAGAGCACCTACCCACCAGTAAAACACAAACAAACCAGTCCTCCAGTGAAGAGAAACAAACAAGAGGCAGAGAGAAGGGACCACTGTTAACACTGCAGAACCTTGCAGAGCAGGAGATATGAGAGTAAAAGGTCCCTCTTGGTAGACCAGGTGGCATCTGGAAAGAGGAGGTGAAAGCCCCCTAAAATTCTTCTTCCCCTGTAAAATAAAAGGCTGGACCACTGAGGCAAGACGTAACACAGATGAACTAGAGCAACAGCTGCAGTGACAGAAAGTGAATGAATTCCAGAAGTATGATCACTCCTGGCTAGAGACTGGAGGTGCAAAGGGGAGAGGTTGGCTTAGAGAAACTGAAGATCTTCCCCTCAGTGGGAAGGACTCTTACTCATTTCTGTATGCCCTACACCCAGAACAGAGGGAGCCTGGCTCAAGGTTGGGCTCAATCAGTATCTTTCAGATAAATGAGAGAATAAATAGAAGGCCCAGGGCTCAGCATCATCCCGAGACAACAGGCTGCTCTGAGACTAGATTCATAAGCCTGACGGGGTTGCAGGCATGTTAGCTGGGGTTGAATCCATTCATTTTGACTCCCAATTGCACAATTACCAGCCAAGGCATCGGCAGTCTCTATAATAGCATTTATGCGGAGACTGGAGAAATAGAAATAATTTGCTCAAGAGATCAGTGTGTAACAGCCCAATCACTTGCACAATCACAGACCTTGAACCTTGAGAGGATATGGGAAGTATAGCCTGAAACCCTGGGCTCCTGACTCCCATTCCATGCCCTTCAGGGTAGGGAAGGGGCAGAGACTACCACGGAGGCAGAGTGTACACAACACAGAGCTCCATGGGGACCCCAGCTACAGCCCAGTGAGAGCTCTCATGACAAGCTGGGTTTGTCAGCTACTGCTGGGCTCCCATCGCCCTACGTACACCTAATAACCATCATCCTCTCTTTGGACCTCAAAACACCAAGAATAAATGTCTGAGCTCCCGCTCAACCTCATGTCCACAGCTGGACCCCTGAGTCCTTGCAACTGCTTGGGAGCTGAGCTGGGATGTGTTCCCAGATCCCGGGTGCCAAGATTTGAGAAATACTTTTCCAAGGTGCAATGTTCAGGTTGGTCCCTGAGAGATGAGTGAGCTCCGGGAAGGGGTTGGGCTAGAGGCCCCTACAGGGAAAGATAGCAGCACCCACTACCCGTTGAGATGAGACAGCCTTCGGCTCTTCCCTCAAGCCATGCTGCTTCACAAACCAGTTTTGTGAATGAAAAGACGACGTCTCCAGACAATGCTCTGGGGTCATGTCAACACAGCAGGAGGGCAAGAAGGAAAAAGGAGGCGATCCAATTCCTCCCCTTCCCAGTATTCCAAAGTCCTCTTCAGGAGATCACTAATCCTGGGAGATGCTCTATAAAAATAAATTTGGGGCCTGCTACATCCTCCTCCCAACAATGCACACGGCTTATTAACCATGGAAACCCAGAGAAGCCCTGCACGGAAGAACACGAGTCCTCCAACTTATTCGGCTACTTTTTCTGTCAATACCTATTTAACATTCCACAGAAAGTACTTCAAGGAAAGACTTCCATAAATTAAGTTCCACGGCCGCCTGGAAAGCACCCACTCCAATACAGCCCCAAGGGGCCAAAGGTCTTTGATAGAATGATCTGTTGCTACATGTTTCCTGTGCCCTCCTGCACATGGCGCAGACACCCTGGTCCAGCCCTGGGCTTCAGACACCAGTCCCCAAGATGAGGGCCTTGCGAGATGAACCACACACTCCCCGTTTGATCCCTGGGACAAAGGAGACGGTGGCACGACCAGGCTGGCTTAGCAGAGATTCCCTTCGCCGGCATCCTCTGGAATGGATATCCTGCATGATTGAGCCGGGCTTTGTTCAATTCTCAAAGCAATTTACCAGGAGTGAGAAAGGAGCGCTTAGTAAAGCAGGTCGGTCAGTCCTGGATGATTACTTCTTATTCCAAAACAATTACTAGAAAGGTAAAATAGGTTATGTTCCTGTCAAAAATATGACTCTTTCCAAACAGTAGCACATGAATTCCCAGCCAGAGCCACAAGGCCGTGGCCACGAGCAAGAGACGATACCTCTGCCCTGTCAAACAGTGCTGGCTCAATTAAAACAGACAAGGGAGGGCTAGGTCAGTGGGTGGCAGGGGAGAGGAGTGGGCCCTGAGACAAGCACCTATTCATGGTCTGACCCCATCCAGAAGGAATACCCTGAGGAGGCAGCAAAGACACCACCCAGCTGCCCCTTCTTCTACGTAGACCCCCCACTGAACCTTCCAATGTTTGGGGCTGGGTAAGTCCTTGTTGTGGGGTGCAGGCCCGTGCGTTGTAAGACACTTAACAGCATCCCTGGCCACACCTCCTAAAGTGGCCTCCTCCCCATCCGGTCATGACAACCCGAACTGTGTGCAGACACTGCTTTCCAGGAGCTAGGAAGTAGGGGGAAAAATTCACCCCTGAACAAAAGCCATATGAACATGGGAGAAAAGTCCCACCAGGTCACTGAAGCCAGCGCAGCTCCAAGACTGGCCTTTCCCAGAGAGCAGAGGGGAACACATTCAGAGGCCACGGCTGTCGGTCCTGCTCTGGGCACTGGGGAGCAGGAGCGGTCTGAACCACTTACCATGCTGCCCCGGGGCTGGTGTCCAAGCCGAATGCCCCGCCCGCCCTGCAGAGGACAGCCAGCACAAAGAGGGCCCCGTGGGGAGTCTGAGAACCGGCTCTTGAAGTAAAGGTGTTCACTCTTTCTCCAGTGGGAACCAACAGACGATGTCAATATATCATGACCTGAGTCAGACTCCCACAATTTATGGATCAGGGCATTACGAACAGTATCCACCAACTATGGAGGAGCTGGAGGAACGCCTGAGTGTGGAGCTGGATGCTGTCTTAAGGTCCTGATGCTGAGTCCGTTTGAGGCGGCTACACTTTAGCCACCTCAGTGTGCTCTCACCCTAAGGTGAAAAAAAGTAAAAGAAAGAGAAACACCACTTCACTGGGGTGTGGCCAGTGTGTGAAAACCTTGCAAATGCGGAGCACTGGCGGATGTCGCTTGTTTTCAACAACTCGAGAGGTATCACGAAAATCGAAAAGCAAATCAATTTTAATTTGCTTCAAAGTAGATGCCAGGCAACCATTTGCAGAGGAGAAGACCAAGAAGGAATATCTGCTTTGAATATACTAAGAGGAGCTAAGGTGGAAGAAATAACAAGAGCTGGTGATTTTAAGAGTGATTATTAATACACCTCAAAAGTCTTAGATACATAGAGAAAAAATAGCATTGTTCTTCAAAGTGGTCCTTTCTGGGTCTTTTTTTCCACTTCTTTAGACCTTTATTCTCTTTTCCCCCATTCACCTCATTTCTATGGTCGCTCAGGCCCCTAAAGTGCACTTAATTGTCATCGCCAGCCTCATCCAGAGCCACTGTGCAGCATTTAACTGCTCGGGGCACCATACCAGGCACTGTACCGAGAAAATTACTGTCGGTGGAGGAAAGAGGGAGGGAGGGAGGAGGAGGAAGAGAATAGAAGGAGAGAAACTGGCTCTGGCCTCTCTGCAGCTTTAAACCTCAGTCTGGACATGCACACTGGACTTGGAGGGGGGACTTGACCTTGACTGGGACCCAACGTGTGCGGGGCACTGTGCCAGGCAATGCACGCAGCCTCCTCCCTCTGGCCCTGCCTTCAGCAAGTAGGGCGGCCTCTCCCAAAACAGGGGCCCTGTAAGTCAAGCCCATTCTTGGGTTCATTCCTCCCACCAATATTTGCTGGGCTTTCTCTATGTGCCAGACACTAGCTTAGGGAATAATAGAAGTAAATATCAACCCAGGACCTATTATTGGCAGGACACTGTTTTACATATGTTGATTGAATCGGGACAGCCTTATAAAATAGGTATCACTGCCCCATCGTTACAACTGAGAAGAGTTCAGTTATGGCCCCGTCACACACTAGTGGGACAAGCCGACTCATGGGTGGCCCCCGCTAACCTCTCCTCCTGGTGTCCGCACCTCGTGTGGTGTCAGCCCTTGAGTGTGGAGTGGCTCAGTGACTGCTCCTAACCGGTAAATGTGGCAAAGGCGACATTAGATTGTGACTTCTGCCTCGCTGGCAGACTCTCTTGCTGGCTTCAATGGAACAGGCTGTGCAGGGGAGACTCATGCATCAGGAGACCAAGAGGAGTCTCCGGCCCACAGGGAACGGGATCTGCTAACACTCACATGGCCTTGGAAGTCACCCCGCCATGGCAAAGACGTCAGATGAAACCCCAAGCCCGGCCAACACCTGCAGTGAAGCCTTGTGAGAGATACTGAATCGATGACCGGCTCAGCTCTCCTGGATTCTAGATCCACAGAAACCGTGAGGCACTAAACATGCACTGTTTGAGCCTCTGTGTGTGAGGTCATTTGTTACACAGCAGTGACTAATACAAGCAGTAAGTGGCAGAGGCTGGGCTTGCACTCAGGCAGTCTAGCTCCCAAGTCTGCATCCTTAACCATCACAAACACCACCTTTTGCATCTAAAGGGATAATTTATTTGCAAAAAAAAAATGTGATAACATACATGGGAAATGTCAAAGATTGACATTGCAAGAAGCAAAGTCCTTCAGTAAAGAAGTGTTTTCTCTCTCTCTCTGTGTGTGTCCCTCTCTCTGTCCCTCTCTCTCTCTCTCTGTGCTGTCCTGATCACATAACTGTTCCCGGGGCACCCGGGGCATCTCTACTAACCAGGACTCTGCAGAAAACATTTTGGAAATGTTTAGACAGACATAACTCCTTATTTTACAGGTGAGGAAACAGACTCATGGTACATCATTGTCAGAAGCCACATGTAAACAACCCAAATCTGCAGTCTGACTTGAAGACCCAAGCTTCAAGCAGACCCTGAAACAGAAGGGCAGACAGAGTGACCTGGGGAGGAAGGTGACTGTGAGTCGGGAGAGGGTGGAGAAGAAACAGCCTGAAGCAACCTCCCTTGACTGATCACCTCGCTGAAGGCAGACAGCCCCATGCCCAGCGGCCTTTGGCTCCAGTGGGAAGCACCTGCCAGAGTGAGAAAGGGCAGGAGGGGAGGAACAGCACAGTGGGCAAGTGAGAGCGCCCCCAAACCTAGGCACCATCTGCAAGCCCCACACTTTTTGCCTTGCTTTGCTTGGACACACAGGACCCAAGGCCCTGAAAGTACCACCCACGGCGACCTAGAGACTTGCTGTGCTTGGCTTAGGTGGTGGCCATGGAGAATCATTCCCTGTGTGAGGGAGCTCAGCACTGTCACACCTAATTAACTCACCTCTGCACACACCTCTGAAAACAATGACAGGAAGGAGGGCAGAACATCACCCAGGGCGGGATGTCTCTGTCTGAGGGCTAATGTTGAACCAGCACTACAGCATTTAATGCTAACTCCTGGGGCGGTGGCTCTGCTCCCTCTCCCATTTTACAGATGAAGAAACTGAGGTTCAAAAAGACTAAGGTGTCTACTCAAGGTAAGTAAGTGGCAGCACCAGACTTTAAACACAGATGGGTCCGACTCCAAAGCCCCAGGTTTGTTTCTATGCAGGCTGAGGCAGGCAGAAGTTTGGTACAAACCTTTCCCCTCTCTCTGCCTGAAATGGAGGTGCACAAGAAACTTCTGGAGGATGAGCAACATTAGCAGAAGGCACCATCTCATCTGCACACAGAACAAACCTTTCCCTCTCTCCGCCTGAAATGTAGGTGCACAAGGAACTTCTGGAGGATGAGCAACATTAGCAGAAGGCACCATCTCATCTGCACACAGAACACTCAGCGCTTTCCACGTTTTTGCACTGCTAAGAACAACTGGAGAAGGAAACATTTTACCCTAGCTGTGGCCAAAGTGAATAGAATACCCTCAGGGATACCTCAGGCTGTGAGGCTTTGGTTTCCTTGCAATGGCCATTTTTACAATGAAGGGGCAGGAGCTTCTCTTTCTGCAGTAACAGAGGGGGAGTTTTGACATCCGGGACGTTTGCAAGCTGCATGGCTCAGACAGCAAGAGTCCGTCTTGTGCAAAACAGTGGTTTGGGCACATGGCTCGCATACCAACACCAGGGAGCCACAAGCAGCACTTTGTGAGGACAGGCTGTGAAAGCAGATGTCTTAGTTAATATTCTGCCGGGCTGCTCCTGAGCTCGCATATCCTTCTGAGAGTGCAGGCATGTGCGTGCGTGTGTGTGTGTGTGTGTGAGAGTCTGTGTGTGTGTGTCTGTGTGTATGTCTGTGTGTGTACACACACGCTTTGTAAAACTCAATCACTCCTAGATGGGCAAGTAACTATGAATCACTCCGTCAACCCACAAAGGAACACAAAAGAGGAAATTTGCATGCAATGAATTCACTCCACTCTGCAAAAGGCATTGAGCATACATTATCTTGCAGGGTGATGGACCTGCCAGGTGGACCCTCTGCCAGCTGCTAGTCCCAGTTCACAATGAGGAAAGGGAGGCGCCAAGAGGGTAAGCACCTTCTACAAGACTGCACAGGTAGTTTGCACAGTTGCAAAACACACGCCCGCCCCCAGTATCATGCTCTCCTGCTCCTCACAGAGAAACAGAAAAAGGGAAAGGAGCAAATGTTAATGGGCTCCAGGTACACACGCAGCGTAGTGCTGGCCACCCTACATATCCAGTCCTTACAGCAATCCTGCAGACAGCTCTTACTGCCGCGGTTCACAGAGAAAACAATAGCTAGAAAGGTTTCATAAACTGCTACAAGATCAGCCATGATCTGAACCGAGGTGTGTCAGACTCCAAAGACCAGATTCTGTCCGCCACACCACCACTACCCAGTGACGCTGCTTCCCCTTCTCCCCAGCCCTCCGCCTCCACTGCCCCAGCCCAGCACTCCCCTCACAGGGGCACCAACTCAGGGATGTAAAAGTAGGGACGGGAGCTACACTGGCTGCTTGGGCAGCAAGCAACACACTTGGGGAACAAATGTTTGGCCCAGCCTCTAGTGGCAAGTAAGACGGTAAGGACGGACTTGGGGTGCCAGCTGAGAAAAGAACAGCCTAGAGCAAGATGTATGCACTGCACAAGAAAGGGTTTGGGCTGAGGAGAGAACAGAGATTGTCACCTCTGGTCTGGTGACTGTGCTTAGCTTACCGGTCCCATCTGCAACGTGGGGTCAACTCAACTGCCCCCCACTCTGGAGATACACAGGTGGAAGGAGAAGTTTCCCGAGAGAGGAGCGTTAGCAGGTGCCTTTGGTCCAAAACTGAAAGCACTCCAGCACCAGGTGGCCTAAAGAAGCTCCCATTCAATCCTAGAGACCCGTCCTGTACCCTTCTGGTCCTCCCCTCCTCTTCATTCCAAAAGACCCATGAATGCTAAAATTTCTTATAGGTTTTTGCCTAGACAGGAAGCAATTTGCCTTTTTTGTAGGATTACATTATATAATGCCCAGTTTTTGTTTACCATATCCATTTTACGGAAGTATCTGAGAATAATGCAACATGTTCTTAAGTAAGCATTTCAAAAAGGAGTCTCCATGCTCTTGCAGGAGGCAAGAGGTCTCGGCAGTAAGTCATTACTCGCTATCACATCATCCATCCATGTCTGCGTTAAACCTTTCAGTCACTAAAATAGATTGATTGATTTATTCATTTAACAGCTACCAAGTTAGAGACTGTCTTGGTTGCTTGGGAAACATGGTCACAGATGAGCAAAAAATAGACACTGTCCTTCTTGAGGGATTTAGAATCTGGCAGAAGAGAAGGAAATTAATCTATTAATCACATACAAAAAATGTGTAATTCAAAACCACAGCAAGGACTTGGAAGGAAAAGTATACAACATTTTGAGAGCAAATAACAGAAGGACCTGGCCTGGTTGAAGAAAGCAATCTTTGAGGTGAAGTCTAAAGAATGGGGAGGAAGTAAGGGCTCAAGGACATGATCAGAGCTACATTTTTTTTTTTTTTTGGTGCTGGGGATCGAACTCGGGGCCTTGTGCTTGCAAGGCAAGCGCTCTAACCACTGAACTAAATCCCCAGCCCTAGAGCTACATTCTTAAAAGATACCTGGAGACAGCTGGAGTGGTGGCAGTGGAGAAAGTCCACACTGTAGGGAAAGTGAGGAGAGCAGATGGGTGGCTGTTACTACCTGCAGGAGAAAGGAGACCTCACCTTGGTCTCCATACAGGATGGAGAAGAATAGACAAATCAGAGCTACCACTGCAACAGTTCTGACTGTTCTCAAAACCCTGGCCAGAGTGAATCCCACACCCTCTCCATTCCAGGAAAAACAATTTCAGATGGCAGATGTTATGGTTTGTATTTAGATGTGCCCCAGGAGCCTCAGGCACTCATAGGTGGGGCTTTTAGAAGGCAATTGGATGATAGGAGCATACAGCTGACTTGCCGTTAGGAGGCAAGGTCTGGCCGGAAGAGGAGGGTCACGGGGGTTGTGGCCTGAAAGGGTTTCTCTCCCTCCCTGGCTGCTCCCTGTGCTCTCTGCTTCCTGTCCGCCCAGCCATGAGCAGCTCTCTTCCACCAGGCCCCTCTGCTGTGCCCCTCTGCTTTGGAGCCAGCCGACCATGGACTGAAACCTCTACAAACTGTGAGCCAAAATAAATCTCTCTTCTGTTAATTCAAGGGTGTTGAGTATTGTGTCTCAGCAACAAGAAAGTAACTGAGACTACAAACCATAAAGAAACAGTCAGCAGGATTTAGTCTGGGGGTCATAGTTCACTGACCGCTGATTTTTTTTTTTTGACCCCTGACTTTTAATCACGTGGTTAGAATGTGTTGGAACAGAGCATAAACTTTGCCTACTTGGAGATCTTAACTTGGACAGCCAGTCAAGATCCTTAACTTCCCTGGCTCTCTGTTTTTTCTCCCTAAAAGGAAGATAATCAGAGGGCATGGTAAAGATTAAAAGAGGTGGTATGTAGAGTAGACAGAACTTTGGGAAGAATCCAGAAGGGTTGAGTTCAGGAGGGATTCAAGTTCTCCATAAATTCCAGCCTTCTTCATTTCCCCTGCTTTCTAATTGCCTCACTACCTATACTTTTTATTCCTTTCTTTTGTATTTAGTCTTCTCTGTAGCAACTAATTAAACATGGAGGCACAAGCATGGATTTGCTCCAGACAAGAGGAAAGCCAGCCCCGCTCCTTACGACACAAGCCCTCCCAGCCTGACTTCCTCCTGGTGCAGGTGGCCTAAGCTGACCCTTGGGGGGCTGGGTATCAGCTACTATTAATATCAGGGAGAAACTAATGCAGTCACGATTGATTCATCAAGCTGGATCCCATCACCCTGTGAAGGTATCACATTAGAGACACGGATCTCTCCGAGGGATTTACAGCGATGGCACATGTCAGTGGCAGCTATACATGTCTCCTCTTTCCTAGAGCTGCCGCCCACTCAGCCCCCTCTTGGGGTCCCCAGGGTCTGGCAAATCGCAAGCCTCCCAGGTCAGAGCATCCTCCTCCAAGCTCGGAGTAGGGGTGGAGGTGCTTCCCTCCCCATCATGGAAAGAAAAAATGAGTGCTAAGACCCGGAAGAAATGAGGAAGCCTGAGCGCCCTGGGAGGTTGAGCATGGAGTCCAAGTGGGGTCTTCAGAATGACCAAAACGGATTCTTTGCAACTGTGAAAATGATCTGAAGTTATTGTAAAGAGGCCTGCTCAACCCATGCTCCTTGAAGAATGGGATCTGATTGTCCCACATCAGATGCTTTCCATCAGCTCCTCAGAATGATAGGGATGTCTGTTCCACTGCCGACGCCAGAGCTGAATGGGCGCCATTGGGAAGAACCGTGAGCTGCACAGAGACAGCACAAATCTAGGATTAGGAGTCAATGTCCAAATCTCTGCCACTTCCTGCCTTGAGTCCCTGAACTTGCCTTTCCCAGCCTCAGACTCTGAAGCTAAGGGAAGATGGGGACAATGACTCCTGATGTTGTGGGGGTTCCCAACAGGCCAAGCCATGGGACAGCATCTGCCAAGCTGCTGAGTCTCCCAGGAGCACTTCCTCCAGCAAGGTCCTCTGTGACACTTTGTTCCTTCAGTGAGTTCCGTAGGGGCAGGGATGCCTCGCTCCTAGCACCTAGCAGGGCCTGGACCGAGTGAGTGCTCAGTAAGCATTTGCACAGCACATCGGAGAAGAAATTGACAGCCACTTCACTAGGGCCTCGGAAATACCAGCCTGGGCAACTTTAGCAAGTCAGACAGAGATGTCAGCTAGACCCTGAGGTCTCCTCTTGACTCTGGGATGGACGCCTCTTGCTGACCTCTCTCTGCCCATATGTTGTCAGTGTTCTAATCTTCTTATAAGGACACCAGCCACTAGGGCACCCATGTCACTTCATTTGACGTTAGTTACCTTTTTAAGTCCCTATCTTCAAACATAGTGACATTCCAAGGTATAGGGTTTAAGACCTCAACATTTGGACTTGGGGAACACAATTCAGCCCATAACAGCCACTCAATGCATCTCCATCCTTCTGCTCTGCCCTGTGGCTTCACTTCATCTGATCTCCAGAGACGCCACCAGAGACAGCACACCTGGTCTCAGCCACCTCAGAGCCCTTGTATGGCTGGCCAGCTTGGGATTTGACTTGAGCTCTGGGGCCCTGCTGAACACTCACTTTGCTTCTGACCACTTGTCCTTGTTCCTGGATGTAGGCCTGGGGTGGCTGGCAGGGCCCTGTGTAACTGCTGCTCTTACCCTCCTGCAGGCCTGTGCTCTCGCTCCCAGCCCCTCGGTCTCCCTCGGTCTACATCTGCAGGACCAGATGTTCCGGGACCCTCAGCCAGCCTGTGGTCCCCAGGCCCAGCTGAGACACTGCTCCGTGTCAGGGTTCCACCCGGGATTCTGGGCCCCCAGGCCACCTCCAGGCTCAGAGGTTCACCTGCTCTCCTCCTCTGCCCACGCGCCTGTGCTCCTCTGTGATGGGTGACATTTCTAAGAACTGGAGTGTTTCCCCACCATCCCCTTTCCTCTTCTTTGGCTTCTCCTCATTCATCCCTCCTTCAGCACCTAAGCTTTCACTTTGGGCTGATCACATTTTCTCCCCAGATCCATCTACCTAACACCTGCTTTTGTGGCTTTGTGACTTAATTGGTAGTAATTTCTCCCGAACTTTTCATTTCTGCCCAATGCTTGTCTCCTTCATCTTGATGCGAATTGAAGGGGCAGGGAGTCAGGGGTGACAGGGAGTAAGGAAATCTCACCATTCTGCCACACACACATGTGAGAGCCTGTCCTGGCCCCATCTCGCTTTCTCAGACCTGGTTATAGACTAACTATGTCACCCATCAAATTCCCAGGTTGAAATCTTCACCCCAAGGTGACAGTATTAGAAAGTAGGCCCTTTGGGACTAATTAGATCATTAGAGTGGAGCTGTCATGAAGGAGACTAGTGCCCTTATTTAAAAAAAAAAAAAAAGGTTGGGGGAGCACGGTGGCATCCACCTATAATCCCAGCACTCATGAAGCTGAGGCAGGAGGATCACTGAGTTTGAGGCCAGACTGGGTACATAGCAAGTTCAAGGCCAGCCTGGATTACATAGTAAGACTCCATCTGAAAAAACATTTTTAAATAAAATAAAATATAACAAAACAGAGAGCTCTCTTTCCATTGTGTAAGGATATAAGTCAGTCATGTGCCACCCAGCAGAGGGCCCTCACAACAAGGCTGTGATGATGGACACCCTGATCTCAGACTCTCCAGCCTCTAAAACCATGAGAAGGAAATGTCTGCACCCACTCTGTGCCCTAACGGAGGGAGACAACAGTTCCTTCCACAGTGCTGGTCCCAAGAAAGCTCCCCCTCCACTTCCTCCATGTGACTCTCCACTTCAGACCCTGCTGGCCAGGACCCTCACAAGGCAAGCTGTTAGGAATAAGGGTTCCAGATACTCCTGACACACCCGAGTTATGGCCTGGCACATCCACCTGCTTGCACTATAACTTGAAGAGAAATTGGCCAACTTCTCAGAGGCTTCATCAGCTTCACAGTGGACTTGCTTGGGCTGTGCACCTGCAGCTTACTTAGCACAGCACCTGGCACATTAGCAAATGCTCAATAGAGAACTGTTCGTACTGTCATCAACGTTACATGGTCCAAAGAACATGGCAAGGCTCTGGCACACAATCAGTCCTCGGAAACCAACTGGATGTGCAACCAGGCTAGCCTCAAGAGAGGCAGGTAGGCAGCTACTATGGCATCCAAGAGGGCACATCACACAAGTGTGGACAGGTCTGTGGTCATGTAGTAGAGGTGTCTGACGTGTGTGTGCAGCCGGGGCTGTGTGGCAGGTCCTTTGAGCCGATCAGATTTCAGGAGGAAATCTGGAATTCGGCACTTCCTGGTCCTCAAATAAATTCCAAGTACCAATGGGAAACTAAATTTAATGTGCTGCTACAGAAGAAAGAATGCATTTTTCCAATAGTGCAAGAACTGTTGTCCTAAGGCAGTGATGGTGAAACTTTTACAGACCAAGTGCCCAAGCTGCAACCCAAAAACCAATTATTTATTGTAAAGTGCCAACACTACAATTAAACCTAAATACTGTGATTTTAGTTTAGAAAAAACTACTCACATATTAACATTTTTTGTCTTAAAAGAAAAACACAGTAACATGCGCGTATGGGTTCACCACTACTGTTCTAGGGGGACAGAACTCAGATCTACCACAGGCTGGGGAAGGGAGGCACTACTACTCCATCTGGGATCTTGAGGGGACACCTGAATGTGTGCATATACTTGTACTTTGAGTAAATTTAGCTTTGCTCTACCTCTTCTCTTCGTCTTAGAAGCCACGAGTACAATATTATTTTGTCTCTTAAAGCATCAGGAAACACAAAAGAGATGGTTCCTTGTTAAACATCTTCTGACATTCTGTTCTCGCTTAATTATTAATTCTTATCAATTCATTCAATAAATACTAGGCAGACATTTGCAAAAATGAATAGTTCCTGATCTCTGCCCTTGGGACACATATAGGAAGAAACATATATGTAAACAAATAATACAAATTGTAAACCTTTCATAGAAGTAGGTATTTGTCTTAGTCACATTCCTTGTCACTGGGACAAAATACCCAACACCCACACTTATAGGAGGAGAGGGGGGTCCCAGTATTTAGAAGATTCAGTCTATTGTCAGCTGGCTCCAAGGCAGGAAGTGTGTGATGGAAAGGTCTGGTGGAAGAAAGCTGCTCAGGTCAAGGATGGCCAGGAAGCAGTGAGCGAAGGGAGGAGCCAGAGAGGGAGATAAACCCTTCCAGGCCACAGCCTAGTGACCCACCTCATCCCACCAGGCCCACATCCTAGCAGCACATTCAGCTACAAACTCAACCATGGATGAATCCACTGATGAGCATAGTGTCCCTGTAATCATTCGCCTTCCCAAAAACCCACGTCTGAGCACATGAGGCTTTGTGCACCATTCTGGATCTAAAGCCTAATAGTGCTGATCCATTCACTCTCTGCTGTGTGCTGGGCACTGTACTCAGTTTGGCAGACACGAAGATGAACTAATGTAATATGTGACCACCACGTACCTGAAGATTAGTGAGTACTGGATACAGTGGGAAAAACAGGGAAGCAAAGAGACTGCAATTCAGACCCAGGGCCCAGCTCCAGTTGTGAAATGCAGCCTATTCCAAATGTTCCAAAGAATGCCAGACACCCTAAATCTTTGCTTCGTCACTAATCCAGAAATACTGAAATAATAAGGCAACCCAAAGTACAATCAAATGCAATAAACCTCTTTAAATGGATTCATTTCAGTACTCATAGAAAATGAATCAAATTTCTGTTTATTACAACTCTGGCACCTATTCCATTAAAGAGAACCTAGCTATGTACAGTCTTTTATTTTTTTTTGGTTAATATGTCTACATAGTCATAGATTATACATGCCCACAGGCGAACATTAAAACTAGCCCTCTGCAGTAATCTGGCAAATAATTTGTGACATAAATTCATTAGACTAGAACACCTTTACTGAGAACTCAGAACACAAATTCCAAAAGGACACCCAGAAAGACATGTCTTCATAAATCCCTGCAGAACCAAGACTAAAGAATAGATGCTAAGCACTTCTAGAAGAAATGGGATGAAAATCTTACCTTGAAAGTAAATAGAATCAGAATTGTGTCAGATTTCTCACCACTGACACTATTGCCAAAATTCTAAGAGCTTTAATTTTCAGATTCGAGTAGACATTTTCATGCATATAAGTTCTAGAAAAACTTGACTCTGACACACCTTATTTGAAAAAGTTACTTGAGAATGTTCTAGAAAAAAACAAGAAAATGGAAGACACAGGAGCCAGGAAACAGCAACTAACAGCCAAGAAAGCAGAGAAGGAGAATCAGAGGTTGGGGACTTAGCTCAAATGGTAGAGCACTTGCCTAGCTAAGCACAAGACCCTGAGTTTGATCTCCCAGCACCCAAAAAAATAAAAGAAAAGAAAGAAAAGAAAAGGAGACTCTCAGAGGCCAGATGGGAGCAGAAGGAAAGATTCTGGGAAAATAAACACCTGATCTAATGACACGGCTGGAGGGAGAAACTGAATCAAAAGGAAGATAAAGCTAGTCATGATGGCACATTCCTACAACCCCAACACTGCGGGAGGCTGAGGCAGGAGGATGGCAAATTCCACCCAGCCTGGGAAGCTAGCCCTATATCGCTAAGGATGTAGCACACCATGCCCTGGATTCAATCCTCAGTGCTGTACTTCCTTTTCTGATCATACTTATTCACAGTAACAGAAAAACCTTTTAACTAAAAATAATAAAATTCCTCCATTGACAGACTTGGACAGGGAAGAGAGATTGGTGCGATAGAGGTAAGTCCTCATTTAAACATTCCAGAAGGAAATAAAAAGAAAATGTCTAGAGATGATGGGCCATGAAATAGCAGTGTAAACATATATCCGGAGTCAGGGAGGCAGCTTGCAGCAGAAAGTGCTGAGAAGATCGCAAACGACTGCCTTGAAGGATTAAGCGTTATTGTTCTCTTTGTAAGCCTTTCGGTACCACTACTGTAAGATTTCTTCACCACACACACTGATGCCTTGATAAAGTTTTAAAATCTCAATGAAGTAAGATACGAAACCAAAAAATCCAATGGACAAAGACTGGAGGAAACAAAAAACAACTAATATACTAGGGGCAGGGGGTGATTGCTTTCTCTTTTTGTTATATTTTGTTGTAGTGGTGGAATTGTGTGTGTGTGTGTGTATAAGCACACATATACAAATATACACATACAGTATGTGTTCTATATTTTATAATTATTTTTGAATTTTAAATAGATAGGGCCTAATTTCAGTATTTGTTTTGTTTGTGTGTGCAGATACGTGTCTGTGTTTTGTTTTTTTGAGACAGGGTCTCACTATGTAGCCCAGGCTGGCCTCAAACTCACAACAATCCTCCTGCCTCAGCCTCTCAAGTGCTGGGATTACGGCATGTGCCACCGCGCCCAGCTAATTTCAGTATTTGATATAGCACAAAAATATTTAATTGTTATAAAAATGATTCTGGGCCAGGCATGGTGGCACATGCCCATGATGGTGCCCATGATGGTGCCCATGATGTGTGCAGCTTCCACATTGCTATTTCTGCTTTGGAGCCAGTTAACCAGGGTCTGTAACCAAGACGCAAAATAAACCTCTCCTCCATTAAAGTTGTGGGTGTCAGGCGTGGCATCCCGGCAACTGGAAAGTGACCATGCAGCCTGCCCGCCAGGACTGGGCCTCACACCTAGCAGAAGCTGCACACCAGAAAGACACTTCCATAGAACAAAATAAAGCTGTACCCATCTCAAATCAAGCTCAAACACATTCCTAAAATTCTAAGGTATAAAAGAACATTCTAACTCAAAATTAGAAGTGAGGTGATTGAACTCAGGAAAGAATTGAAAAAAATCATTTCAGAAATGAAGTCTAAACTAAAAGACAAAAAAAAAAAAACCTGGAAGACCAAACAAATACAACATCAGAATTAGGAGAAATAAAAGATGGAAAATGGGAGAAAAGTAAACCTGAAAAAAGGATTCAAGAAAAACTGACAAACATTGAAAACAGGCAAAGAACAGGTGAAGAAACAAGCAAAGAAAATAATGTATACAGAGTCCCCAAAGAAAACCAAAACAAGGGAACAGAGCAGACACTAAAAACTATAATAATTGAAGAAAACTTTCCTCACATTTAGAAAAAAGAAGACTTGAAAATTCATATTGAAAGAACATACTTCATACCTGAGAATGTTGATCCACAGAGATCAAAGGAATTCTCATAAAATTACTGGACTTTTTAATAAAAGGGAAAAAATCCTTTAGCTAGATAGAAAATGAGAGCATATGATTTCATAAGGGAAAGAAATTCACATTATCAGAGCTGGGCGTGATGGTGCACATCTGTAATCCCAGCACTCAGGAGGCTGAGGCAGGAGAATCACTGCAAGTTTGAGGCCAGCCTGGGCTACACAGTGAGTTCAAAGCCAGCCTGACTGAACTACATAGCAAGACCTTGTCTCAGAAAAAATAAATAAATAAAAAAGAAGTTTACATTACCATACTTTCCAACAGCAACACATTATGATAGAAGGAAATGAAGTTTATATATTTAAGACACTCAAGGAAAGAATGAGCCAGTTTTATATCCAGTGAAACTGACTTTCAAATGTCAAAGGCACAGTCCAACATTGCCAGCGTTCAGTGAGTCCACCGAGAGGGTCTAGGACTAGTGGCCTACCTCAGCAGCAAGAACCATTTCTAGCTGCCAGCACATAGTCTTCAAGTACAACCTCTCACTCGAAGAAGCCAATGATTCTCACAGAAATGGTTCATTTCAGGTCTGGAGCAAGACATATGCAAGACAAGCCAGGACTTCACACTGAACTACATCCTCAGGTCTTTCTTATTTTGAGACAGGGTCTTACTAAGTTGCTAAGTTGCCCAGGCTGGGCTTGAACTTGGGATCCTCCTGCCTCAGCCTCCTGGAGTGCTGGAATTATACATGTGCACCACCACACCTGGCTGGGCATTCATTCACCTTATAATTCAATAAGCTATATATGTGTTATAGGTGGGATTTGGATCTGTTTTATTTTCCATTTAAAAAGTCAAAGTATGCTTAGGTAAAGCTACAGTCAATTGAGGCCTTTCCCAAAGAGTCGATGAGAATAGAAACTGGTGAAGCTTTTCGTCAGGCAATTTAGCTATATCTGTCTGTATTTCGAACTAACACAGGTCCCATATGTCTCCCAGGTTAAAAAGCAGACAAAATAATGTAACTGTGGATGGGTAATGTGAAGGACCACAAAAACATGAAATGAAAAATAAACTCAAGCCAGCCACGTACCCACCAGAGGTCAGGTTCAGCGCTATGCCACACCTTTTACATCTCTTTGGACACTTAGGTGTCTGTGACATGATTACTGTCATTTCAGATGTGGCAACTGGGACTCGGCAACATAGCCAGAGTCACCCAGCCACACAGATGACAGAGGCCTTCACTTCAGAAATTAATAATTCAGGGGTAAGAGAATAAGAAACTAGCAACCACCCCACTGACCCATCAAGCAGCAAAGAAAGCGAGACACAATGTTTTTGTTGAAGAAAATAGAACGTTCTTGGTAAGAACTGAAAGCAAGAAACCCAGAGGCCCTGCATGAGAAGTGATCTTTTATATAGAGTTAAATAGTGTAAAAACTCATTAGTATATTTTTGGCAGTGTGGTATGCATTATAATACAACACCACTTATAAAGTGAGATCATTCTGCAGTTTTCAAATGCATGAACGCTGATAGGTTTTATTTCAGGTTGGAGGGACTCGAAGCTAATTCTGCTTTGTAGACAACTAAGTAAACTCCAAGCTGAAGGCTCAGCATGCTCACCCCACGACAGGAACCTGCCCTCCTTCCACTGGCCTGGTGACAGAAGCCTGGTGACAGGAGCCTGGTGTCCTTCCAGAGAGCCCTGTGTCCCGACCCCTCAGCGACAGCTGGAGGATCTCCACAGACTGTGACTAGGCAGAATCCCAATGTGAGGTGCAGCAGCTGGCAGGAGAGAGAATTTACAGACATGAAAGTCAAGTCAGGCAGGGCCCCAAGGGAAATATCATTCATTTCAGAGGCCACTGTGAGAGGGGAAGGAGCACTGGACTCAGAGTTAGGCCACCGGGGGTCCTGACTGCCATTTACTGGCTTTGTGACCTCAGGACAAATCATTTAACTTTTCTGAAACCTGGCCTTCCCAGGAGTGTAAAACGGTTAATAACACCTGCCCTTCGGCCTCCCAGGCTGCAGCAAGGATCAGACAAGTAAGTAACAGCCAACACCCACTGAATGCTTGCTGTGTGCCAGCGCTGGGCGCTGGGCTGCACGTCCATCACATGTGGGGTCCCTCTCAATTCCCCATCAACCCACACAAGTAGCCGCCATTGTTGTCTCTGCCCTGCCAGGGAAGAAATGAGATTTGGAGAATGTTTTTCCCATCATTTCCCATGTAAATGAAGGGTGACATTAAGCCCAAGTCCAAGTTCTGTGCCCGTAATTCTGTGGTGCCTCCTACAGCATGTCTCTAGGAGGGTCCTGTATACTTAAAACTGCAAAGGAAGACATGCAGTGGGCACCAACTGCTGCCTAGTGGACAACTGGGACACTGCAAGGACACCTCCAAGGACAGGGTGTGGGAGGAGGGAGATCCAGGCAAGCAGGACAGATGCTGGGAAAGACTGAGAGGGGCGTGGTCTCCTCACTGCCCCATCCCTGAGAGACAGCCTGAGAGACTCTCTGGACCCAAGAGGGCTCCTGGAAGTTGCCAGGATCACCCAAAATGGCCCACTTTTTGCAGAGGAAACAAAAGGAGCTTTCTTAGAGCAGAGACTCCAGGCCTTTGTTGCCTCCCAGGAATGAGACAGAGAACCCCCAGTGAGGGTCCCCTACAAGAGACCAGGAAGCATGGCATACTTTAGTAGAAAGGGTTTGAAAGGGCAACCCTGGGCTGGAGAATTGAGTCGAGCTCCAACATTGACAAGTCATGCAACCTTGCACCAGTCACTCCCACTGTCAGGACAAGAGGACCTCCAAGATCCTTATCAAACACATAATTCCTAGGACCCTAGAATGTTCCTAGGACATCTCTGCCCTACCTGGCCCATGAGCACTGGGATGGAGGAAGGCACTTAGCATTCATGAAGAGCCTACTACATGCATTATATTGTCAAGAGTCTTAAAAATAATAACAGCAGTAACACAACATCCATGAAGATCTTACTCAGTGCTAAATGCTCTATAAATATGGCAGTGTTATGATAAGAAAAGTTATCTCAAGCTTGGAAATAAGACAAAAAGGTATACTGCATGCCCTTTAAAAAGTACTATTCAATAATTGTCCAGGAAGAATCACACAAGGGTGGGAATATAGCTCAGTAGTAGAGCACCTGCCTGACACACTGAAGCCCCAGGATTGAAGCCCAGCAACCCACCCACCAAAAAAGGACATAGTAGCATTTGTTCCCTGTCACCAAACTGAGATAGGAAGGAGGGGGTGACAGAGCCATCAAAGGGAAAAGAGAGGTCCACTGGAGACCCAGAAGCTTCAGGGAGAACCACAGAAGTCAAACAAATGCACAGGGAGTTTTCACAATACAGAAGGGAATTGCACAAAGCACCATGGAGAGCAGGCCTCTGAGAGAACAGTGGGCAGTGGGAGAACAGGATGAAATACTCCTACTCAGTCGTTTAAACTCAGCTGGAACCCAGCTGCTTCAGGGAACCTTCCTGAACCCTTCAGATCAATTAGGTTTCCATGCCCCATGTTCCCAAAGCATTCTGCCTTTCCCCATTGGTCACACTTGTTCAACTCATAATGCCTAATGTGTGGCTTTCCCTCCGTGAGTGTTTGGTATATGTGCTGCCGAACTGAGCACCCTCTCTGAGTGTTCGGAATCCAGCATGAACTACACAGTACCTGATGTTCACAGGGCTCAACTGACAGTCACTGGATGGACACATGGATGGACGGCTGGATGGATGGATGGATGGATGGATGATCCGAAAATCTGGTGAGATCAACAGGGGCAAGACATGTGTTAGAGGAAGCAAGGCTGGAAGGAGAACCGAAGGCATATAAAAACAACAGCAAATAACCTTCCTGGAACTTCTGGGAGTTTGTTTTCACTTTATTATGCCAAGCCATACAAGCTTTGTGAAGAAGAGAGAGGGCCTACACTGTTTAACTGTCAATGAGAAAATCCGCTTGCCAGCTGCTGGATGACTCAGTTTCAGGGTTCATTTTCAACTTGTCATCTATTTTAAAAACTGACTTGAAGAGAAACACAGCATCCCCATGGCCACTGTGAACTGCAGAAGCAGGGTGGGGTTTGCTCTGAGGGGACTTCTTCCACAGAGCAGGTAATATAACAGAGAAGGAGTCCAGCCCAGGTGCACACCACATCACCAGAGAGTGCTTGGTCAAGCATTTTGGGAAGGGGTTGATGATTTAAATCCAGGATTCAGAACAACTAAAAAATGATGTCACTTCAGGACTCCCAGAGTTGCCCTCCCACAGTGACTGAGTGAGACACAGCCACAGGAGACAGCCATGGAGAGGGAATGGGCTACAAAGAGATCCCCTGAGAGGTTTAAACTCGGGCAAAGAAGGACACAGACCCCACCCCACGTGGGGAGAAGCCAGGCCCAGTTTGAGTTGCACTAGAGAAAGCTGGGTCAGAAAGTACCTGCTGGCATTAAGTACTTGAACCCTTGCCTTGCTGCCCAGATCCAAGGTCTGACTGCCTTCCCTGTCCACCAAGATGAGCAAGGACACATCTTGCTGTGGACATTGCCACAACCTAGGGTACACAAAGGGGCATCTGGAATAGGTGGCTCACCACAAAAACCACAGACAGTAAGGCTAGGCAGAGAAAACTACACCTTGATGAACTCTAAAACTGAAGCTCCTGGAAGGAGACCACTCATTCAAAAATATACAGAATTTTTTTTGTTTTTGGACTTTTCTTCATCTTTTGTCCCTGGTTTATTGGCATTTGGGGCATTTTCCTTTGTTCTCTCTTTCCTTCTTTTTCTTAGTTTTTCCTTCCCCCCCCTTTTTTCTGTTTTTATTCTCCATATTATTTTTCTCCCTTTTTTCTTTTATCTTCTATTTCTCATCAGTTTTTTCTGTCATCTTTATCTAATTCTATAAATATCCTTTCTACTCTTAATAAGATCCTCTCATTTTTCTCTCCTCCTTCTCATCTCTCATTGTTTAATTTTTCAAATTTTTCTTCTTACATTCTCCCATTCCCAATCCACTGTATCTTTGAACCACCAGTGGTACATGCAGGACTGTCCCATTAGTACCACTGGTGATACAAATGGATCTAATCACTTTTATCAGTCTTTTTACTGATGGGAATGTCATGCAGGTACCACTGGTGGTCCAAGCCACCCAGCATTAATAACCATTAAGGGTTATTAATCTTTATATAGTTAACTCTTTTACTACCACTGATACACAAGCTTAAATACTGCAATGTTTCTCTTGTATGAGAAATCCAAAATATAAAGAGCAGAATAAAAAAAAATAAAAAATAAAAAAGAGCAGAATAAAAGATAAATAGGAAATAGCAAGATAGATAGTTTGCATATGGAAAGGGGATCAAGAGGTGAAGTGGGGTGAGAAGCAGGGAAGACCTTTTTTTTGAAGAATTAAGATACGTTATGTACATGTAACAACTCTCCAAGAGGAACATGATCATTATGTATTGCAAACATGAACTAATAAAAAAATACTTGAGTTTGGCCTACAGTTACCTATACTCTACCTCTCCTATGTCTCATTATCCCCTTAAGTTCTTCTTACAATTTAACTCCTAAAATAATCCCAATTCCAAATACTGTGACCTGCTGCCTCTATAAACCATCAAAAAATCTGAGGTTTCATCTGATCACATCTGAAAATGGAATAGAAATCCCACATAATGCATCAGTCAAGGAACTTGATTCAAGATCTATAAAATGTGCCCTTAGCGATTTCCCAAACTTGTTGCTTTATCTGTAATCAAATCTGATTTTAAGCTCATAAAATTATGCATCTATGGATCAAAAATTAAATACTAGAGACACAAAGTTGAATAAAGTATTAATAAGACAAAAACACATGTCAAGAATGTGGAGATAGGGAGGGGAGAGGACATAAAAAGAATTAAGCTGTTATGTACATGTACAAACTCCCCACAATGAATGTAACCATTATGTACAGCACATGTACTAATAAAAATTAAAATTAAAAAAAAAGAACGTGGAGATACGGTGTCCTGCTTTCCCCAAAGAATATACACTCCTCTTATGAATAACAGGAATCATTTTTGTTGTCCTTTTTTTTTTCAGTGGGAAAAATCAAAATCACAGCTCAAGCACACTAATATATATTTTCCAATCATTAGATTACAAACAATGATATCTAGTAGCAAACAAATAAATAAAGCAAAGGGTGTAGGTGCAATAGATGTTCATCCAATTTACTATTTAGGACAAAAATAAATGCAGATGAGGAATTTCACCTGAGTCTTGCTAGATGCGTATTTGACAGGCAGAAGGGCCAGGCATGGTGGCACACACCTGTAATCCTAGGACTCAGGACTCTGAGGCAGGAGGATCTCCGTGAGTTTGAGGCCAGCCTGGGCTACAAAGCAAGACCCTGCCTCAAAAACCAACGGAAGAAAAAGAGGGGTGGGGGGAGGGAGGAAGGGAGAAAGGAAGGAGGAAAAAAAGACAAAAAGCAACAAGGACCTGTGGAACATAATGGGATGTAAGAAAGCTGGAGAGATGGAAAGAGGTCAAAACAATGGGACTCTCCACCAGGCTAAAGAGCTGGGCCATCATTTTGTACCTGGCATAGTCATGATGATTTTAACGATGGCAGTTAACATTCACTGAGAACATCCTCGGGACCCAGTATTGTTCTAAGTTGTCTTACAAGGCAGGTCTATTTTGTGCTCTTTCTGGAGAGAAATTAGAGATGAGGTGTTGAAGGACTTTGAACAGTACCACGTTGAGACTTATATTTTTTTTAATCTTTTATTTACCAATGGAAGGATACAACTTGCCTTTTCTCTAACATAACCAGTTTGGAGGTGGGGCCATAAATAGTCCCACAAGCTGGTAACCACCGAAACTGAGCAATGCAGGCAATGGTGGTCCCTCATCCTTTATGTTTGAAGTTTTCAACAACAAACTTTTTTTAAAAATCTCTGGCTGCAACATGGAGATCCAGTAGAAAAGTGTGAAATAGGAAGAGACCTGTTAGAGGATTAACAAGCGAGAACCGATGAGACCAGGAAAGTGGCAGGAGGTTAGAGATGACATTTGAAGAGAAAAAGTTGCTGGCCAATTAGCCTGTGTGGTGGAGAGAAGAACCTGATAGTAGGCACCCAGCTTCTCCCTTCTCCCTACACCTCCTGTGCCAGCAGCCTCCTTTTCCTCCCGTTTAGAACAACAGAACAGGGCCAGGGTGTGGCTTCGTGGTAGGGCCCTTGCCAATTCACAGCCCTGCCTGTAAAAATGTTAAGAAGAACCAATCTTTTTCTCAGGTGATAAAACGAGACACATTTAAGTACAACTCCAAGTAGGAAGGTATGCATCATCTTGAGACTTCTCATGCCCTTGTTTGCTGCCCTCCAACCCACTCTCAAGTCAAAGTGCAGAAACGCAGGCCACAACCCCTGCAGATGGTCACTTCACTCCGTGCAGATTAAAAAGGCTTACAGATCATTACCACAAGCAGACACTGACTTTCCAGCCACACTTGCCATCCAGTAAGGCAAATGCCTGTTGGCCTGTAATTTGTTCAGAAAAACTTCAAGACTAGCAATCCCCCAGCTCACTGAGTATTCATGGACATGGGATACATCAAAGATGGCAACTGTCAATTCATCCCTCCAGGTATACACAAATATATCCCGAGGTCTGGTGACCAAACCCATCTCTCAGCTCTCAGCTCATAACCTTCTAAAACAGGGGTAAGATCCACCTCCCAGCCACCAGCACAACTACCCACGGATAACTATGTGAAGTTCACAGCTGTGGCTGGAATCTCCTTGAAGAATTAGTCTGGCACAGGCTGTATGGAGAAGCAATGAACGCCTCACTCTAATCCCTAGTTCTCATTGAGGGGAAAATATTTTTTTAAAAACAGGCACGCTATAGAGTATGTCGGTAGAATAAATAGCACATCTATTCTGCAGGTTATAACTGGGAATTCTTTATTAGTTCATGTTTCCAGCACATGATTACATTCATCATGTGAAACTGGTACGTGTACACAACACACCTTTATTTTTATAGCCCTTTCCCCTCCTCCCATCATTTGGTCCTCTTTAGAACTGGAATTCTTTGCTCCTGATAGAGTATAATAATGATCTAGAGATTTTAACAAAGTATAGTTAGAATTTAAACTCTACTTCTATCCTTTACTTTTTCTGTAAATCTTTCTGAGACAAGGTCTCGCTTTCTAGCCTTGAACTCAAGTGATCCTCCTGCCTCAGCCTACTGAGTGCTGAGATTACATGTGTGTGTGTACCACCATGCCCAGCAGTTCCTGTAAATCTTAACACTCCTGAAACTGCAAATCATATGCAAAATAAGCACATATAAAGCTTGGTGTCCATTTCTGAAACAAGCAATAATTTAAGCTGAGCTAGACAAGATGACAGTGAAAGGCTACAAACTCTTGCCTTTAGTAGCTCACATTATAATCCAATGCTGCCCTCTAGTAGCACAAGAGAGAAACAGCGCTCAACCTATCTTGTTTCAGAAGTTCTAAGTTTCAGCAATTCTAAGTTTCAGCATTAGTATGATTTACTGTAGACAATGCTACTGAAAGGAGGGAGAGGAGAATGGACTCTCAGTTAGACAGCAACAGTCTATCTGAATGCAAAATGTCCTTTAAGAAAGATGCGGGACAGTAAACCCGACCATTATGTACTGGACTCCACCAGCCCCTTTAGCAAGACCTGCAAGGGGCTGAAGACCCTAAGGATGCTCTCCCAACCTTTGCTCGATGCATGCAGGTGCAACTATTACCTCCCTGACTTGAACCATGATTGTCCCTGGAAAAATTCCTTCCTCCAGCCACTTCTCTTCCACATTCTAGCAGCAAGTGGGTTGAAGGCTATTAGACCTCTTTAATACAATCCCCCAACTCTTTTAATACTTAATACTGTACATCAGACAATGTCCATTTGTCCTAAGAAATATAAGAACTAGTCTATAACAAATCATTTTAGGACTAAACTACAGAACTAACAATCTCGGAATCCAAATTAAATGGAACATTTAAGCTGAAATATTGAACATGTCCAGGAAGGGAATGGTTAATAGGAGGACAAGAATACCAGGTTTTTTATACACCTCTTCTCAAGTAACAATGAAAACGATTTGAATAATAATCCAGGAGTCTTTTCATTTCTGTCATCAACTTTCCAGGAAGACCTGAAGTGTCAAACTCATTGTGTGAGGCCTCCCAGCTCTCGCATGAAGCCCACGACCTGCACAGCCCGAGTGTCTGTCAGCTGCTGCCTGAGGCACACAGACATCTATGCTTGAGAGGGGGAAGCTTAACCACTTAACTGGGAAGTGCGAAGGTATCTGCCCACATTATTTTTGGCTACAGGCAAATGTTTCCAATTTCTTGTCTTTAGTCTTAAGCACCCAGCAGAGAAGCACACCTGTAATCCCAGCTACTCAAGGGGCTGAGGCAGGAGAATCTCAAGCTCAAGGCCAGCCTAGACAACTTGGCAAGACTTTGTCTCAAAATTAAAAATTAAAATTGTAGCTAAGTAATAAGAGCAGCCCTGGGTTCAATCCTCAGTACCATACAAAAAGAAAAAAAGAAATACATTCAGGTTGGGGGGTGGCAGAGGAATAAGAACCACATACATTTATTTTCAAACAAAAGCTGCCATGTGTTTACTGACAATGCTGTTAACATAAGCACAGCTGGCTCCACAAATCATTATCCACACATCATCACACATTCCAGACAGTCTCTCAGAAGACACACCAGGACAGGCCTCCTCTGTGGTTCGACTGGATCTGAGGAAAGAAACAGAAGAAATTAGACATCTGACTTATTTACAGCCAGTGGTGATCGAGCATACATGCTGGTATTGTAGTTTTTGAGAGCTGGACTGCTTTCCCCTCCAGCCTATAACACTGCTCGAAATTCCTGTATTCTGAAAGATTCTTTTCCCTAATTAAATCTCTCCGTACTCTTAACAATCAGCCATCTAAGGGAAGACCAGACACCACACAGTCAACTTTGATGAACGGACCAGCTGCCAAGGTCAGCGTCAGAACCACGTCGGGGGGAGGGCAGGCCAGAGAAGGGGGGCATGCCCTACACTTCAACTACAGGGTACGCGGCTAGTAACCAGCCATTAACCAGGCCTGTGAGACAGGGCAGACCACTCAGTCATCTCCCAGAAACACAGACACAGTGAGAGGGCTTACAGTCATGCAAGCTACGGCTGTACCTAGGGACCGCCCCCCTCTGTTAAACCTAAACTCTTCTGTGGATTAAACATGTTCAGCAAGTACAATTTGGATGACGATCACTGAGTGCAATGTCAGAGATCTGAACTCAGAAGGAGGTCAGATCGCTGTGATCTGGAGTAAGAACTTCTCAAGCCCAGCTACAGAGTTCTGGATCCACTTCTATCCCACCCACCTAAACAAAGCAGCAGCAACCTAGGAGCAGAGAAACAACGGTAGGCTCATGTGGTACCACTGCCAAATGACAGTGACGGTATGACCTTAAAGCCTACAAAACTTATAAGTAAGGATTTTCTTACTTCAAATAACCTCTTCAGAAGTCTGAGTAATGGTGCAACCTGAAAAAGCAAAACACAACTTTGTAATTACCCACAGTCAGTCAGATCAAGGAACAGCTCTTAAAAAAATGGGAGTGAGGTGAGTGTAATCACAATCATTCTCAGCAAACAGTGAGATTCAGACTCCCCAGTCTGACATTCTGGAGGAGCGCAAGTCTCAGATCGTAGATAAAAATCAAGCTTACTCCAAAACATCAAAGCGGAAGCTATGAAATACCTAATCAGCCATACCCAACAGACGCGTTGTTAATGCAACTCACTAATGTACCTAGAAACAATCTCATTCTAGTGACAAATCTAATGGCTTCTGGGCTTACTTGGAGAAAAGAAATTTCAGTTCTAAAAAACCAAAGCTTGGAAGAGAATTTCTAAGTGTAGTAAGAATCTATGTCATTTTACAGAATCTGACATAGAACGTTCACTTCGAAGCTGATCTGAAATAAGTTCCATTCAATTATCCTGCTAGAACTCATCTTATTTTCAAAGTAAATACAACTTAATCTACACTGTTTGCTATATTCTCTTCTTACTATACTCTCAAAACTAACTTACATGTCTCCTTTTTTCACCCTGCAGGCCTTCCCTAAAATATTCAAGCAGAGGTAGCACCCACAATCAACGTGAGGAAGCAAGGAAAGGGGATCGTGATTTAAGTCACAGGTTCCTACCCAAAGTGCTTTCATTCTCCCTGAAAATCCACCTTGTCACCTGTATCTTTTGGCAATCAGGTTTAGTTTGTTCCTGCTTTATCACCAAGTATGTTGTGTACAGAAAAGAAACTTGAAGAGAGAACATGACTTCTGGGTATCTTTGTGGACAATCCTTATTTATAGCTTACAGCTGCAGAGAAAGAAGTATCTAATTTTTCAAACTCATTAAATCTAGTGGAATAAACAATAAATTGTCAAATCAGCAAAGGTTTACTACACATGACACCAAGAAAATGACAATATTATTAAGGTGGCTACTTTTCCTCAATTCAACATTCTCCAACTGCAGTTTAATGAGCAAAAATAATACCTATATAAACTATACACACATTTTCATTCCTCAGGTGAACTCTTCTGGTAGTGACATTTTATGGTAGGAAAGATGCACAAAGTTAATAATGAAGATGAGAATCAGGCTGAACATGCTACAATTATGGAATCAATAAGTGGTGTACAGGGTTTGGGGATTTAGCTCAGTGGTAGAGCGCTTGCCTAGCAAGCACAAGGCCCTGCGTTTGATCTCCAGCACCCCTCCTCAAAAAAAAAAAAAAAAAAAAGTGGTACATGTAACTGCAGAGCTGCCGTTATGGTTTGCTTCTAGATGTCCTCCCAAAGCCTCCTGCAGCCATAGGTGGGGCTGGATATAGAGTGTGTGATTACTAAATTAGTCCACTGATCAGTTTGGCACAGTTCTTCTGGGATCAAGGATATGAAGCTAGGTTTGAGGGCACTAGGATTAAGGATGGGAGTGCTACCCACCCTAAGGGCAAGAAATCTGGCTAAGATATTAAGGAAAGAAAGAGGCTTGTATGTCCCTTGCTTACTCTGCTGCCTTCTGCCTGTCTGCCATGCCACCCTGCCCCGGATTGTGGACTGAAACCTATACAAACTGTGAGATAAATAAATCTTTCATCTTTTAACTTTGGGTGTCGGATATTTTGTCTCAGCAATGAGAAAAGTAACTAAGAAGAAAAGTAACTAAGACAGCTGGGAATACAGAGTACTTGTTCACAATTTCAAAAGTGTATTAGGTACCTCTGACTTTTAAACATAATACCCACCTGTACATCAGGGCCTTGCCTTTCTCATTACCCAAAGCAAAGTAGCCACTTCTGGGTGAAAAATCCATGGAATGGACATGAGAAATATTCTTCTTTTTTACAACTGGGAAGTTAGAAAACACTGTACAGGATGGAAGATGAACCTGCAGGAGATAATAAAAAGCCTTAAATTAGAAAAACTAGGAATTCATCTTTCTTAAAATTTTAATTTCCATTCTATCCTTTGCTAGTACAAAACATTCATTTTGATTGTAGCGTAGAGGAAAGTACTGTTCTCTTAATATAGCAAAGTGGCCCAAAATTAAAATTTGTGCTATTAACTGAGCAGGTAAGGAAGAGGGAAAGAAAGGGTTAATGAAGCATCTAGCTTGGTGCCTGGAGATTCTGAAACTTGCTCACCAAACAAAGGAACAAATAAACCAAAGTGAAAAGTCAGTGGTGGTGGCCACCACTGCTCTAGCTCACTGACCACAGTGAAGAACATGAAAATCTAATCACAGGGACTAGGGATCCTCAACATGATGCAGAGGGTTTGTTTTGTTTTTGTGTTTTTTGAGATAGGGTCTTGCTAACTTGCCTGTGGTGGCCTTGAATTTGGGATCCTCCTGCCTCAAGAGTCTAATTTTATGTAACTGAAGCCTAAGAAAAATACCGTATCTTCCAATATCATAGAATTTCCTTTTTTTACTTTCATTTTCAACTACGTGATAAAAACTTTGTCTTTTGCCATTTCTCCTCAAAGAAGCATTAATCATGAAAACTCGATTCATCAAGTGGAACTGTGTTGATTTAGAGCCAAACACTCACCTAAGCATGAGGAGGAGCCTGGTCCTCAGCCCACCTCTGGGGAAACAGCCCACACCCCAGACAGGTGAGATTAGTCCTTGCCCACCGCGTGGATGGGGGCCAGGATGCAGCTCAGGGCTACAGCACTTGCCTAGCACGTAGGCCTGGGTTCGGTCCCCAATACTGGGGCAAAGAAAACTGTGGGGAACACCTAGGTGTAGAAGCAGTTACCAGAGCTAGACTGTGATGGGAACAACTCTCTTTCCAACGTTCTCTGGCTCTTGCAATAGACACAGCACCTTCACATTCAAATGTTTCATTACCATTCAGCTGTTTATCACAGCAGTCTCTCATCCTCCGAACTTTCAGGTGCAACTTTATAGCGCCCAATCTAGGTGTTTTTCAAAGATGGGCCATGGGTAAAACCAACTGATGCATACATTTGTCTATTCAACAGCCTTCAGTCAGTCGCTTATTAGACTCAACTCTCTCCAACACAGACCTACTGGTCACAATGTCAAGAAAGTAGATTATGGAGAATATCTTAAGACATGCTGAGTTATTCTCAGCTTTTCCAGAAAGCAGGTTCTGTCTCCCTAGCAAGGCAGAGGAGAAGTGGTCCTGATCCACCCGAGCTGAGAAGACGGCAATGCCCTAACATTTATTTTTTTCCCAATACTGAGGACTAAACCCAGGGGCTTTTGTACTGAGCCGTATCTCCAACCTTTTGCATTTTTTATTCTGAGACAAGGTCTCACTTGTGAATGACTGCTTAAACATAATTCATATCAAACCACCATTTTAATTCCCAACCTAAAAAAGAAAAAACAGTCTCCTAATTTAGATTCATGCAACTTTATAGCGTCATCAATTGTTTTTTACAAATAAAGTGCAAAAATTTAAAGCACAATATACATAGCAATTTTTTAAAAGTCTATTTCTGCCGAAGGTAGCTGTGTATCTTGGTAGCTAAATAAACAGAACAGGACACCAGAAACACTATGGTAAATACACACATGTATAAAGTCTTTGATATATAAATGGTGTCCCCTTAGATGTGGTGGCTTTGGGCAACAAGCAATCTACATGACCACACACATAAGCCATGCATTCGCAGGACAGACCAGTGTGTCCCTTCTAACAGACGACTAATACCAGCTTACCAACAACTCCCTTTTCACTGGTACTGCCTCTACTGACTTGGAAGATGGGGTGAGGTATTTTTCAGTGTGCTCCTGAGAGACTCCCCAGTATCTACCTGCCAAGTTCCCTGGGGAACCCTCTCCCTGCTTTAGTGCCTCTGCCTGGTCAGAACTCTGTTGTAGGGTAGAACTCTTGTACTGACCTCTTTATGGTCTTTGTGTTAAAAGCTACATGTGAACTATTAATTATGAAAGAGTTCCATAAGGACCTGAATTCATTAACTC
The DNA here is from genome assembly GCA_004026905.1 of Hystrix cristata. Lineage (NCBI taxonomy): Eukaryota > Metazoa > Chordata > Mammalia > Rodentia > Hystricidae > Hystrix > Hystrix cristata. The sequence continues at coordinate 90,585 of PVJO010001395.1, read as the reverse complement.
AGAAAGTTCCCTCTAACATCATTTCTGTCATCACAGGTAAGAATCCATATACCAAAATTCAACAAGTAAAAGCTTATTCATCATTGATTTATTGGCTAACATGTTCCACAACTTTCTCCCGCTTCCAAGATTGCAGGTGTGGTATCAATCTGACTTCTGGGCCTCCTACTGGTGCAGTGGCTTAGATTTACATTCACTACCTTGTGCTGGGATAACAAAACTGTTTGGATCATTATAAGCAACTGCATTTAATGAAACCAACACTGTTTCACTGAGACATTCTGAAGCTGCTATGCTTGGCTTCTTTCCATTAGATATTACGGTTGACTACCATTTAAAACATGTGATTTTAGCTGTTACTAATGAATTCCTTCTGTGATTCTGCCACAATAAAAAACATAAAGGCTGTCATGATCACTGAAGCAAACTAGGCAGAACTAACTACTATGCATCTTGCAGAATATATTATGTCAACAGGAGATGGATTCCATGGTTTTCTAAAACAATTTACTACCATTAAAGTGACATAAGGTTAATATGTACTAATATACCACCATTCCCATTTGAGGAGCAGAGATTTTAAAGCTGCCTTGAATTAGAACCTTCTCATTTATCAAATGATTCACTGAACAGAAAGGCAATAAAATGCATATGCTACTCTTTTTCCCAGCATGACCCTTTCTCTAAAAAAAAAACCGTACAGAGAACCCCAATATATGCACAGGTAAGAGCAACATGGCTCTACATAACATGGGCAGGAGTTCAGCCTCCTCTGAACCCTAGCTGCCATATGAAGCCCTATGCAGCAATGCTAGGAAGAGAAGCATCTAGAATCATAATTATGCCCTATACTAACAGCTGGCTCTGGGCAAGTCAATCCTCTGGAGGACTGTTATTTGACCCAAAAATTTTTGAAGAACTCTTTATAAGAAAATCTTTGTACACTACAACTATTACACAAGTTCGTCCTGGATGAAGTAAACAGGCTTTCTGTTGAATGAACAATATATAAAAATAACAGTTTTTGTAAAACAATCTGGTAGTATATGCAAAACAACACCACAATACTGTTGTCTGAAGTTCTACACCATCTGTATACCTGGCACCTAGAGCAAGTAATTGTTAAATGAAGAAACTGGTTGTCTGAGGACATTTCAGAGTTGGGGGGACATTTAAGCTGAGCTCTGAGGTTGGACAGAAGAGTTAAGATAGCCCTGAGGCCTTGCTTGCAAGGATGGCCCTTGGATGGTGTCTGGGAAGTGAGCCAGTAAACGGTCCTCTGAATAGCTATAATATGTCCCCTACAAAAGAAGGTGGCTCACCAGGGCCAAACCGTCTGTAAAGCAATGTGACTTGTGCTGAACACCTGCCTTCACTTCTGGAAGTCTAGAATTGTGGCACGTGGTAGGCAGAGGATACCTAATGAACCCCCAATAAAAATCTTGGACAGTAAGTCTCTAAATGAGCCTCCTCGGTAGAAAACACTTGATGTCATCACACCTCATTATTGCAGGAATTAAATGTGTCCTGTGTGACTCTACTAGAAGACTCCTGGAAGGACCGGTCTGTTCCTTAAGACTTTGTCCCATGGGTTCACCCTTTGCTAATTTTGCTTTATGTACTTTTGCTATAATAAGTCTTAGCCAAGAGCATGACCATACACTGAGCCTTGTGAGTCCTCCTAGCATATCACCAAATGTGGAGTGTTCCTGAGGACTCCCGACTCAAGTATTTACAGTACTGTCTACCTATCTTAACTGCAGTATTTCTATATAAGTCACTTTCAAAATCAAAGAATTGCCTCCACTCCATGAAAACAACAGTAGGTAAGGGAAGAAACCTGGGAATTAAGTCTTCGACTTAAATATGTTCCTTACTTAACATGCTGAAACAAACCTCTGACAGTGAGGACCATCACTCAAGAAATACTGAGAATGTGTAGTTAAGTCTTCCCAAAAGAACCAAAATAATACAAATCTGGTGGCTACTAACTAAGCATTGTTTCATCACATCCAAAAGCTATAATACTAATGATTTCTGCATAAGAAAACTGAGTAACTAAGTTACTTTTAAAAATAATACAACAACACCTTCTTTTCCTGTTATCACTTCATGTTTTCGAGTGAAAATCTAAAATTCTCAATGATAAAAGCAAAGGGTAAAAAAAGTATTACCAATCTGACTGCTTCTTTCATTTTTTCTGAAGAAACTGCCAAGATTTCTGTAGTAGGATTAAAGGCCAGAGACGTAACACCAGTAACCAAGTTCATTATAGCTTTTATTGGCTTTGGGTTTGTTTCTTGGAGACAAGACTCTTGATTGTATACGTTTACCACTCCACAACCAGAACTGCAAAGAGAAAAGGGTATAAAAAGACTTTAATACCAGTAAAAGCACTTCCAGAACCTAAGTAACTACAGATTTCATCCCACAAGCTGGTATTTGCAGATTCGGATGTCACAAAGAGCCCAGGCTTGCAGCATTCATGGCAGGACAAAAGTTAGACAGTCTATGAGTTCCACTCCAATCTTGCTGAGCTCTGCCTAGCTAGAAAATCCAAGAAAGTACAGACTCTTCATTACTCATTCCTTTGATAAATACTTCGCAAATATCCACTCTGCACCAGGCACTACTGAGTGCTTGGCATGCAAAGCTGAACAAGAGATACCAGGACCACTACTCTCCTGCTAGTGCTTACAGACTAATATCCTGTTGTGTAAAAGGTTAACTAACCTTCCCCTCTAACTCTTCCTTCTTTCCTGCATTCTATGACACTGTGAGAACGTGCCCAACATGTGACCAACAGCAGGAGAAGCAGGTGCCTCAGTTCACTTTCACTAGGAATATTTGCAGACAGTATGGAAGGGATCATCCTCTCCAACTCTACTTGAATGTTCACCAGCAATGAATTATACCCAATACTCTTAAAAAATAAATCCTGGGCTGGGGATTTAGCTCAGTGATTAGAGTGCTTGCCTTGCAAGCACAAGGCCCTGAGTTCGATCCCCAGCACCAAAAAAAATAATAATAATAAATAAAAATAAATAAATAAATAAATAAATAAATCCTAATGATAAGTGTTAGTGTACCACTACTGGAAATCATCCCAGTTAAGAACGCAGTATGAACATTTCTGGGCTCAATGATCAGGCCTTCCAATGTTCCAGGCATCAAGAACAAGGTATTATAAGTCATAGATTCTTCCATGTGTGAGGGAGGGGTACTGGGGACTGAATCCAGGGCCTTCACACAAAACTACGTTGCCAGCCTTTTAAAAAAAAAATGTTATTTATTTAATTTTGAGAAGAGTTCTCACTAAGTCCCTAAATTGTCCAAGCTGGGGTTGAACTTGTGATCCTCCTGCCTCAGGCCCGGAGAGAGCTAGGTCACACTCCCGCCATGCACGGCTCAAAGATGCTCAGTTCAAACTGCTCTGAGTCCATTCCTGCTGCCGTAACACAGTGCCTAGGACTAAGTATCTATACACCATAGAAATTTGCTTCTTGCAGTTCTGGAGGCTGGAAAGCCCCAGATCAGGGGTTGGGGATTTAGCTCAGTGGCACAGCGCTTGCCCAGCAAGTGCAATGCCCTGAATTTGATCCCCAGCACCAAAAGACAAAAAAAAAAAAAAAAAAGGAAAGCCCCAGATCAAAGTGCAGCGGGTTCGAGGTCTGCTGAGAGCTGTTCTGTTTCCAAGATGGAGCTTTATGGCTGTGTCCTCCCTTGGCAAGAGGAACTGAACCCACTCCCCCGCAAGCCCTTCCACAGGGGGCTTAATTCCATCCATGAAGGTTCTGCCCTCATAAATTAATCACTTAAGGAGGAAGAAAGGAGTTTAAGACCAAGCTGGCATGGTGGCATACACCTGTAGTCCCAGTTACTCCGGAGGCTGCAGCAGGAGAATTAACTGAACCTAGGAGTTTGAGGAACAGCCCAAGCAACACAGTGAAACCTTCTATTGCTGTCCATCAGTCCCCCCCACAGAGAAGGCTCTATGAGACAGCCTTGGAGGTGGTGCTCTAGCCTACAATGCCTCACTCAATGGTCAGTGTTTTTAAGAATGAGCAAACCAAGGCAAAAACATATCACTGAATGAAACAGATCTTTCTTGCATTAGAAAACTTATGTCCAGAAAAATTCTCTAGATGAAGAAAAAATGAAACCCCATCAGAGCACAAAAATTAAAGGACTATTAATGTCAGACCCTAAATCATAGTGAATTTCATACTTTTCTACAGCCCTGATTATTTGGTATGCTTTTAAAATAAGAATATGTAGGGGTAGTACTGAAGAAAGAACACAGAACTGGGACCAGATGGCCAGAGCTCCAGATCCAGTTCTGCCAATTACCAGCTAAATAATTAATAGCCAATAAGCAAAAACTTAAGTAACCGAACTCTCAGACCTCAGTTTCCATAGCAATAAGATGACTAGATGAGAGTACAAACCTCTGCAGTGACAAACGTGCCCTCCACCTGCACTGTCCAGTATGGAACCATCAGGCACATGTGCCTACCAAGCACTTAAAATGTGGCCTGTGTCCCTATGAAACTAAAGTTTTCAGCCTAATTCAAATCTGCACATCTGGCTAGGAACTGCTGTGATGGTAGACTCACTAAAACACTGGCCAGAAATCAGAGATATACAAGCAAATGGGGATCTAACAGGAAAAGGACAATCACAATGAGAATAAACTAAAACTGAATATACTCTATATACAGTGCAGAGCTCAAAAAGAAACTTCTCTGTTTGTTCACTTGTTAAAGAAAACTAGCTTCCACATTCTCTAAATGGAAGGAGGCTGCCGAAATCAAAATCCTTCAAGCAAAGTTTTAAGCTAAGGACTTCAAATCCAGATTTAAGTGGGAAAAAACAGCAATGGAAGGTACATCTAGAGATTTTAAAAGATAAAAAGTAAAGCTAAATGAAAGCTGAAGAACAAATGGTTGAAGCTGCCTTTCCAAAGGGCTTATACCAGCAGCACAAAAGGATTCATAACAAGACAAACTAGACTATAAATTTTCTTCACAAAAAAAAAAAACTTTCTTCACTTCTAAGACTTGCCTTAATTTACAAACTCTTAGTCACTGCATCATCTCTATATTTAAAAACAAACACACAGACGTGTGCCTTAAAAGGCAGCAAGGACAGTGGCTAAGAGCTCAGGCTTTGGAACCAGATTATCTGAGTTGGAATCTTGGCTCTGCTTCCTCACCTATGAAGTGGAGAAAGTAACACCTAGATTGTGGAATATGAAATGAGAAGTTTATACACGGAAAGCATTTAAACCAGTGCTTGGCACATAGTAACTGATGAATAAGTTATTTGCCACTGATACTATAAATCCTTTTTATTGAAGATATTCAGAGCACAGTTGAAACTACATGGATACCATAGTAAAAAGACAATCTATATATTTTTTAAAAGCTAGTGAAGACTCATCAAAAAATCTCTAGCCACTTGAAAAAGATTTCATTAGAAAATCGGTACTTCCGTGGCTTATGTCCTAGGATTCTCAAAATGCAAAGACCTCTAAGTGGTTTCCAATTTGCAAAATCCCAGCAAAGGTAGGAGCCAAAGCAAACAATCTGCACCACAGCAAAATACACAGAGATTCCCCAAATCTGCTTCCAGGGTCTCCTGCATTTGGTGAGCTGCCTAAGTGAGTAATGGAGGCCTATGCACAGGAAGGTCTATCACACGCATGGGAGAGATATGCCACATCTCTGACTCTTCAATTCAACATACAGTGCTTTAGGCACTTTCTTTTTTTACTGACTGGCTTCTAGATCAGAAAAGAAGTCACAAAACAGAGCACTTACAGAAGCTACAGCGAAGGTACAGCTTCAGATTCTGCCCGAAGTAATGAGCACTGTCAACTGGAAAAGCCAGGGGTAAAGACCTTGCCCACGCCTCGGCTGTGGTCCAAAATGCATGGAGCAGTGGGTCCCATCAACAAATGAAAAGTGAATCTGAAATGAGTTCCCATGTGCCACACTGCCATTCCATGGGTTAATGCAAACACATTCTAAACATGTATAGCAACCCTTAGATTAACCAAAGCCATAAATACAACAATGTGAACTAACAGAATCCTGTTTACAATATTCTTAGTTTCCCAATCTCCCTATCAAAGTACAACTGTAAATAGAAAACATCCACTCTATGTCAGGACACAGAAGAAGAGCTGATGATACTAACAGACTGATTTTGAGATCAGAGGAGGTCCCTGCCAACAGCTGAGGCCAGGATGGCGGTCTCTACAGCAGCACGAGCAGAGCAGAACATCAGGCGCCACCTGGTGCCAGCCTCGCCTGCCTCTGCCCTGGCTGGTGAGGCACCAGCAACACTCCCCACCTGCTGTCAGCATGACAAACTCCTCTAACACGGGTAAAGCCTTTCTTCATAGGTTTAACAACAGAGACCTAACAGTGGTCTGTGGCCAAGCACATCAAATTCAATTATGCTAAAGGACGATTAAAAGGGCGATTAAAATTCTGAGTTTAAACTGCTAGTACGAGTGTCTTTCCTGTTTGGGCCCTTCAAAGGGGATTAATAAAAAGTGATACACAGAAGAGCAGGCAAGGACCAGAAAAAAGACTAAGTGTGCTGACTTCACAAATTTGAAAGGCAGTTTTGTGCAGTTATCCTTGCTCCACACAGAGGGAGAAACAGTTACACTAAACAGTCTTCATTTTAACATGTTCCTACTGGCTTGAACCACCAGTGGTACGCGCACAACTATCCCATCAAGCAGCTTGTAACACTGGTGATACAAACAGGATCTAATCACTTTTATCAGTCTTTATACTAATGAAATTGATGAGGAGTTGGGGATTTAGCTCAAGTGGTAGAGCACTGGCCTAGCAAGCACAAGGCCCTTAGTTCAATCCCCAGCACCAAAAAAAAAAAAAAAAAACAAAGAGAGAGAGAGATTGATAAAAAGCCACCTGATGGAACAGTCAGGCTGCCTAGGAGCAAAACACACTATAAATTAAAGCCCCATCATGAATGTGTTACAGGAGCTTTATCCCCAGATCTACCAATTGTAAACTGCTGCTACAGGGCATAATACTCTGGCAAATGCTTGTCTTGTGCTGAGACGCACCTTCCTGCAGAGGTTTGATGAAGAGTGACTACAGTCACAAAGTCAGGGCAGGCCCTTGATCAGGGCTCTTGGACACCAAGTTATCTGCCTGAGGCACAGCTAGATGCCGGCCTGGTCTCTAAGTTACACAGCCTTGTTCTACTTGCTTTTCCTCCCAAGGCCCAAAGTAGTTGCTTAGCAATTTCCAAATGATGGTGAGGATATTTATAAGCAGTTTGTCCAATTTTAACTTTGAAGGCATGAACACAGAGTACAGAATATGCAATGTTTCTGGAGAGCAAGACCATCTGACTTCCCACCCTAAGGATTTTACCAAAATCTCCACAGCTCAATCCTACTTGACTTAAGAAAGTCATTAAAAAAAAACTTCTTCAAGTTATGAAATTACAGATGCCAGTGAATGGTTTGGTAAATTAATACAGAACTACTGGCAAGTATCCAATGCTTCCTCCTCCCTCCCTACATTTTAGAATCATGCAGGGCAGTAGAGCCATCTTTTCCCCAGTATAAGAATCATTTTTTCCAGTAATAAATACAATCACGTGTCTTAGGTAATATTTTTTAAGCCTCTATAATATTACAAATGGTACTGACAAAACAATTTTGGTTTATACCATTGTAAGTGTCTTTAACATGTAAAACCAAAGCTGACTTATTCTACCTCCTCATTAATAGCAAGAAGCTGAAAACAGGAAAATTTGATGTGATCAAATAGATATTTCAAATATAGGAAAATATACGATGAATTAAGGTAGAGTGGTATTTTCTTTGTAATGAGCTAAAAAACTGCTGTTAATATTATTAAACACAGCATCAAGAAAATATAAAGCTTAAGGCTCTCCGAATTTATCAGTTTCATATTACACTACAGAGTAATTTGTAAGCAGCTACTCAGATACCGTGCAATATATCCAATTCCTGAACATTTTTGTGATTCGGGTTTCACAAACCTCCCTTTACTCACCCACAAGCCACATACTGTCCGTTCCTTGATGAGGCAATGCTTAGTCCACACAGACTGCCTTCATCGACAAATCTGTTAAGGCACTTCCTGGAGTTCACATCCCAAACATAAACTTCCCCATCCCCTGAATGAAAGAGCCAAAGCAGTTTGGTTAGTTTCGATTTAAACATGAATGCAAGTGAACTGACCATTCTTAGTCCTCCTTTAACAGCACAAAGGACTATAAGTAAAGATCCATTAATAACCCTCCACTTGCAGAAAACTGGAAGAAAAATATTTGTACACACTCATATATACAGAAAAGTGCATCTATTAGTCATTATAAACATCATCATTGGTTTAGAGTGAAAGAGATCACTAAGTCTTAGTCTGAATTGAGCTTTTAGAAAAAGCTTCTAACAGTTACTAAATTACTGAAATAAAAATGTGAAGGGAAAAAAGCCCTGTATCAACAGGCATCAGAGTACCTAATACATAAGATTAGGTGATTTAGATACCAAATTTTTGATGACAATAAAGGAGGAGAAAGTGAAGAATGAACTGCTCCAAACCACAAAGAATTTATACTTAATTAATACACATACAGTTTCTATTACTCACCCATTTAAATAATAATGAATGCTAAATGTGAAGAATAAGCACAAGTACGTTAGGGAAAGGAGAATTATGTGGGCAAGAAAAAAGCAGATATTAAACATGAGGAGACAACACTTATTTCCATGACAGGATGGCCATCTAATTGACAAAATCAGTCCTTATTCCTTCCTCCCTCTCCTGTGGCACTGGATACCGACACTCGCCATTTCCCCACATGCATCGGCCAAGTTTGGAATGACCCTACATCCCTCCAAGATGGCTCCTAGCTCTTTACCCCTTCCCTTCCTGTGGATATTATTCCACAGTCCACCCTTCTGTATGTACGCCTATTCTCCCAGAGAGAACTCAATGAATTTCACTGTTTCAACCATTTGCTCAAAGAAAGATTTCCCAGGCTGGAGTGAGAGTGCAGAGTAACCACTGCATGTTCAACAGCCAGCCTGTCACTCTTACTGGTCAGTAAATGAGAAAGCGAATGGCAACAAAATGAATTCTAAAACTACATCTGGTGTGTCATGATCTGTTTAACCATCTCCTCTTGAGGAATATCTGGATTGTTTACAGTTTTTTTGCTATTACTAATAAAGGCGCTATAAACACTCAAAAATAAAAATAAAAAATAAAAATAAATCTGATATTCTTACTAAATCAAGAAAATTGACAGGCAGTTTCTGGTTAAATTTGAAACATCCACATACCCAAAGCCTCTCTTGTGCCATTCACTTACCAGAATAGGTGTATATTTTCTTACTATCTGAAGTGAATGTAGATGCTGAAACCCTTCCATTAATCTTCATGCTTCCAATTAGCTCCTTGGTCTAGAAGAATAAAGATTACTTGTCAATTATTAGGTGGCGTGGGAGGACTCACACAGTGCAGAATCAAAACAATCTAGCTCTTTACATTCCACACCTACTTGACCCTACTGCTCTCTCTGTGCACATTTCCCCCACATGAGGGCCTCTCCTCGAGATGCAGCTCTCAGGACACAAGACTGCCTCTGTGCTCAGTCTGCCCGGAAAAGAGTAAGCAACAACGAGTAAGTCACCTTCATCGACAGCAAATGAGAATAGCCAGCAATGCCGTTGATGAGCAAGAAGGCTCCATCTGGGGAGACTTCAAAGCTCCTCACTATTCTTTCTTTCAAACCTAAGAAAGGAGATGAATCAATTAAACAAAGTTTCATATGATTTTCAATGAAGCTATATTCTAACAACTGAGCTGTTTATCTTTTAAAATGTCTGAATGCTGCAATTTAAGCAAGCCCCAGGGTAAGACTCAGAGCAAAGCTGATCTTGGGCACCAGTGAGAAGAACCCAAACACAAGGCGAGTGAGGTAGTCAGTGTGAAGTCGGTGTGAAAGGAAGGAAGGAAGGAAGGAAGGAAGGAAGGAAGGAAGGAAGGAAGGAAGGAAGGGGGGAAGGAAGGAAGGAGCTAGCAAGCAAGCACAGCAACCCTCTATTCTTTGTCAGCATTCACCACCGTAACTGCAGGACAGAGATGCAGCCCTCCAAACAGTAAACACACCAAATTCTGGTTAATTTCCAGAATTTCCCAATGGAAATTGGGAAAGCATAACTCTTATGCTTCTTGTCGCCGAGTTCGCATCATTACCAGGAGGAAAATGCACTGCCATCAAAGATAGCCATAAGAAATAAAAAAGACAAAAAAATGTGTACGCTGTTGGCCACTTACTGGGCATCCTATCATGAATAAAAATATAATCTTTAACTTTGTGGGTTCAAAAAATTCAACACATGTCAATGTACTCAAGAAGTGATTAGTTCCTCAAGATGGTATTCACATAACCAAGTTACACAAAGGGACACATCTCTTTTTCCAAGCCTGAAAGATTCACACTGACATCAGAACACTGATACTCCCAAGATACTCACTAAAAAGTTGCCTAATGGAAAGGAGACATAAGAATGGACAGAACTTAAGCCAGGCATGGTGCCATATGCCTGGAATTCTCAGGAGGCTGAAGCAGGAAGATTGCCAGGAGTTGGAGACCAGCCAGTCTGACTGAGTTGCATGGTGAGTTAAAGGCCAGCCTGAATTATATAGCAACAGCCTATTTTTTTTTAAAAAAAAAAAAGGGTGGGGGGGGCAACTGGCTGTCTCCAGGAAAAGGACAAAGGTAGCCAGGGAGATGGAGTAGAAGAGCCTTTTCACTACACACCATTTGTACACACTGGATTTTTGAACCAAAATACTTAATTTTGCCTGGTCAAAATTAAGTATTTTTTTTAATTTAGGTTGCTAACTGAAAATATTGATTAGACAAAAAGGTTTTAGAAAAATGTAAGTCCCTTGTTGCCACAAAGTCCATTTCCTTCCCACCCCCACTTTTTTAAAACAGGGTCTTACTGTGTTGGTCAGGCTGGCCTTGAACTCACTATGTAGCCCAGGATGGCCTCAAACTCAAGCGATCCTCCTGCCTCAGCCTCTCAAGTGCTGGTATTACAGCCATGTGCCACCACACCCAGCCAAGTCCACTCCTTTTGATTAATCAAAAATGTAAAATACTAACTACTACATATTGTTTTTCCATTTCAACATGAGAGGGCTTACCGCTTTGCAATAAAATGTGGTCCACAGACCAGCAGCATCTCCTAGGAGCTGTTGGATATGCAAAGTCAGACCCACTTCTGACCTAGAGAATCAGAATCACAACTCAGAGATAAGCCTCTCCTCTGCTAGCTGATTCACAAGCACATTAACTTCCGGGGAGCCCTGGCTTAAAGCACATTTAGACAAACTAAGAGCTCACCTGGAAAAGATCATTAGAAATGTCAGGGAACACAGGAAAGAAAAGATTGGAAACGCTGAAGAGACACATAAATGTTTCTGACGTTGGCCTCATTCACACCCACCCACTAATAGGAATATGGTTAGAGAGAGCTACTCTTGCCCTTGCAGTTTAACGGGGAGACCACCAGTAAGTTGTGGTCTATGCCAAGACTCCTATTACCCCAGCCAGCCTCATTAGAGTGGCTCTGGTTCCAAAAGAGTCATGTAGGTGTCACTGTGGTAACGTGGGTAGAGCAATACAGGGAAGGGTTGGATAAGGTAGAGGGTAAGTAAGTCTTCACCTGATGGAAAAAAAGTCCTTTCTTCAAAATATATTACTTAAGTTGCTCTAAAAGTAGTGCTTTATTTCTTTCAAGTATAAATCAAAGTTTATTATAAGAAACACCAGAAGTAGAAAGTATCTATTAGACAGGAAACAATTAACCCAAGGAGGTGGAATTCAGGTCTTCTAGCTCCCTGGCTCATCCCCTTTCTGCTGCCTCAACTGCTGATTTTATAGCTGAGTATCTGAGACTGCTTCTCTGATCTAAGAGGATATGTGTATTTGAAAATATACAATCTTTCCATAAGTACACAATAAAAAAATTCACCGGTTTCATTCAAACATATTATTTCAAACATATTTCATTCAACACAACCACATTCCCCAAATGGTGTAACTAAGAATCCTCTGGGGTGAAAAAAGTGTTTCTGAGTATGGTTCCATGAACTCAGCTTGGGGAGAGGGGATGACTGGCCTGTGTTCAACAGAAATCTTACCTCTCACTTGATGTACAGGAATTAACTTCCCAGCTAGCATATCGTAGACATAAAAAACCTTGCTGTGAACGCTTGTGGCTAAAACCTGTTCTCCATTAGCACTAAAACAAGCCTTAAAGATTGGAAACTTCTCCAAATAGATACTCTGGATTTTAGGATTTGTTTTGCCATCAACCTATAAGAAAGCACAAATCGTTTCTGTCAGTCATTTCTGTGAACCCTTATTCTGGTAGTAAACACTTTACACACCAAGTCTTCATTTAAAAATGCAGACCTATAAGGACTAGAAGGAAAAAATGCAAACAAAGCTTTTGTAAATATGGAAGGAGCAGGGGGTGAAGGGAGGGAAGGCAATGGGAAAAAAAGCAGCAGCAAGATATATCATGTACAGGTACAAATCCCCTATGATGAATGTTATCACTATGTACATCTAAAATGTACCATTAAAATAAAATTTAAAAAAATAATAATAATAAAATAAAATAGAATGTACCATTAAAATAAAACTTTTAAAAAAATGCATACCTGAAACAGTGAGAAGGCATTATCCAAACCAGCAACCATCACAACCTGGGCACAGGGATGGAACTGGACCGACGAGATCTGGGCAGTGGTAGGCCGCTCGGCATTAGCATGCTGGCAATTCTTCATCTACGGAAAACAAAGTTGGAAGTCGATTAGTTCAGAGCATGAAGAAAAAAATATTAATGATGCTAACAGAGAAGAACTGGAATAGTAACTAGGTAAGGGTACCGCTCTGGCACCAGCTAACTAGTTCCTTTACAAGAATCCATGTTTACCAGGAAGGGACTAAACCATGAAGGATCCTACTACATCTAGAAATCTAAACATTCTTAGAGCACTGGAATAGTCATTTCCCTAGGATCCTTCCATTAGACTTAGGAGACTTTCAATTTTGGGGAAATCCTACTCCCTCCTACTCCAGCATCTCTTCACTGACAGCCAAGTACAAGGGGCACTGTGTAGCTGTCCACACAGCTCCACGGATGGAAAAGGTTGCTCACGGTCTCCCACAGTATATGATTGCTAGTTTAAAATGATGACAAACTCATCCATCACTTGGAATATTTTCACTTATTTCTTTTGTTTTTTATAGGTTTTCCGCCTGCAATAAAATTCAATTAAAAACAAAGCAAACATTATATGCATGTTTTATTTGAAACCACCGAAGTTAAATTTTTATGTGAACTACATTTTCAATGCAGGTGAATGTACCCTTATGGGGCACTGAAAGAAATACACCCAGCACAGGGAGGGAAGGAGAAAGACAATCACTCTGTCTCCTAATAACTAACCACAACAATTTTCCTGTCCCATCAAAATACACATGCCATTTTATAGCAGAGGAAAGTATCTGTCATAAAGGGCTCTGTTAACCTGAAAGGTATTTAACTGAAACAATGTGCTGGGTAGGCACCTGGTTATAATGAACCAGCTAGACATAGTGATGAATTACAAAGCAAATAGTATAGACCACTTTCTAAGGTGCCATTTGAGCAGAAAAATAGTAACGAGCTAACCACTAGCAATGCTTGAAGGACAGACAGGCAGAAAGAAGAGCAAGGGCACAGGTTCGAAGTCAAGAGAGGACCCAGCATGTTCAAGAAACAAAAGGCTTGTATACCTTGAGTTCGGAAGACAAGAGAAGTCTGAGATGAAGCAGAGGATGTGGGTACAAGCCAGATCATCAAAGACACTGTAGACCACAATACAAATTCAAAAGATGGGGCTGGGGATTTAGCTCAGTGGTTAGAGTGTTTGCCTGGCAAGCACAAGGTCCTAAGTTCGATCCCCAGCACCAAAAAAAAAAAAAACAAAAAAACACTACAAATTCAAAAGACTTTAAAAAGTAATGAAGGGCTGGGGATTTACCTCAGTGATTAGAGTGCTTGCCTTGCTGCAAGCACAAGGCCATGAGTTCAATCCCCAGCACCACGAAAAAGTAATGAAAAGTGACCTGACCTGATATTTTATTTCTAAAATCCTTCCTTGGCCAGGCATGGTGGCACACACCTGTAATCCTAGCACCCAGGAGGCTGAGAAAGGAAGATGACTGCAGGTTCAAAGCCAGCCTGGGCCACATAGTGAGTCCAAGGCCAGCCTAAACTACAGAGCAAGACCCTGTCTCAAAAAACAAAAAAATAAATAAAATAAAATAAATCTCTCCCTGACTACTAATCGCAGAGCCACTACAACAGACCAGGTGAGAGACAAGAAGATTATGGGCGCGGCTACTACCAATGAAAATGAAGAGAAACACAAAAAGAGAAATCAAATAATATTCCTAGAAATAACAGGGGACAAAATATCTCTTAATTATTTTTCCAATAGGAAAGAAAAACATAAAAATATTTACTAAGGCAAAATAATAGCTAGCAAGCACATTTAATCCCACACAAATTAGTAATCCACATATCTGTTAACTGGGAAGCAGTTTGGATTTCAGAGGTAAGTAACTGGCTAGATCCTCACTTCACTGATTCTCACCTTCAAAATTCCTCTTGGAAGAGAAGCGGATGTGGACAAGAAATTCCCAGTCCTTTGCAACAAATCATCTTCATCCTCTTCACTTTCATCTAAGTCAAACAAATCCACAGGCTGATCTTTAGAATCACCGAGATAGCCCTTTACCTACCCAAAACTTCCAAATTTCCAACGTCAAATCCCCTCCCATCCTCCCAACTTCAATCACTTTTTTAAAGATGCAATTGGTAAAAGCAAAACAGCAAAATATATTTAAAGGAAAGAAGATGACACAGCAATTACATAAAGTTAATCAAAGCTTGACTCTGGAAAGAAAGACTAACACACATACAGTTGGTCACTAAAGACAAAGTGAAATAAAATGTAAATAAAGCCAGCCATTTTGTTTGAGCCAATTCGTAACTATGTCAACAGTAGCAATAGGGGAGTTGGGGATTTAGCTCAGAGTGGTAGAGTGATTGCATAGCAGGCCCAAGGGCCTGAGTTCAATCCCCAGCACCCCCCACAAAAAAATTAGCAATAGACTAGACAAAGAGATCTAGCTTAACAACACACATGAAAAAGAACTAGTGCAGCTGAGTGAAAAATTGATGTCAGCAAACTGTATCAAGACTTCAAAGAGCTAAAATGGCTGCCTTTCTCTGGACTGGACAGATGATTCTGGTGCAGCAGGAGCAGCTAAGAAGCCGAGCAGGATCTGTAAGACACCGTGGGACTGTGAAGGCAAGACCCAGCGCTACAAGGCTGTCTAAACTTCTCCAGAAGTCAGGCAAGCAAGCCACCAGGCTCTGGACTAGGACTGCAAAATGCTGAAGGCAGAATTAAAGACAAAATAAATTATAAGAAACCTTCCAAGAACTGAAACCCAACTTTGAATCGCCCCAATTTCTCACTGGACTAAGATGCTCTGGGATTTCTAGTGCCTCTGCCTAGCACCCTACCCAGGAACAAGCATACTAGCCATCACCCCAGATATGATTAATCCATTTTACTTTCCATATACAATGTCCAGCACTCAATGAAATAGAACCAGACCAATATTGATGAAAGAAGGTAACACTAGGAGGAAAAACGGACAATCCCCAGGGATA
The DNA here is from genome assembly GCA_004026905.1 of Hystrix cristata. Taxonomy (NCBI): domain Eukaryota; kingdom Metazoa; phylum Chordata; class Mammalia; order Rodentia; family Hystricidae; genus Hystrix; species Hystrix cristata. The sequence goes on along the minus strand of PVJO010001395.1, from coordinate 74,747 downwards.
ATGGAATTACCCAACACAAATTTTAAAAACATTATGTTTACTATGTGTAAGAATAATGAAACACAAGATTCAGAATTGAGCCAAAGAACCAGAATACTAAGAGGAAAAAAATGAAAAACTGAAAAAATACAGTAGTTAAAACTTAGCCCCCAATGGATGGTTTTAAAATGTATCAAAATTAGGTGGAGAGAGAATCAGTGGTCTAGAAAATGGATCAGGAAAAAAAACCTGAAGTATAGAAAAGAATATAGAAAGAAAGAACACAAAATACATTAAAAACATTTAATGAATCTGTAAATTGGTATCCTAGAAAAAAAAGACCACTAACAATATTTGACAAGATAAAAGCAAAAATTCCCAAAACTTAGAAAAGATGTCAAATCAGATAGAAAAGCACCATGAACCAGGTGTGGTGGCACACTCCTGTAATCCTAGCACTAGGGAAGGTGAGGCAGGAGAATCGCCACAAGTTCAAGACCAGCCTGGATTACATGGTAAGACCCTGTCTCAAAAAAACAAAACAAAACAAAAACAAAAAAGAAAAGCACCATGAATCCTAAGCAGAACACAAAGCAAGCCAGAATGACTGGAGAGGTAGGGGTAGGAGGTTAAATAAAACAGTAACAACAAAATATTAACAAATTACTGCTGATTTCCGGAGGTGTATGATGCTAGTTTTATGGTTCTGTGTAATAGAGAACACTTCCCTCTAAAAAAAACCCTCAATGAATTATTTAGAGATAAAATTTGCAGTTGAAACAACTGTGAACCTGGGTTCTCTTCCACAGTCTGCCAGTCAGTATACTGTGGGCAAGTCACTTCATCTTTCTAAACCTCTCTCATCTGTAAAAATTAAGATACAGACTAGCATACCCTGTCTGCCAGGCAGTAGCAGACTGGCTAATTGTTGACTTAGCCATTTTCTTTCTCTCCTGGGCACAAAGCCAAACTACAGTCCCTGGTATCCCCTGTAGTTAATGTGGGCTCATGACTGAGTTCTGTATCAATCATGAGTAAAGGACCATACACTACTTCCAGGTGAGGCCAATAAAAACCTCCTTTGGGTAAGCCCCTCTCTTCCTCTACAAGTTAACTGATGTCAACAGGTTGGGCAACTTTGAAGACCCAACCCAAGGATGGCAGCCGACCCTTGCCAACCTGGGTCTCTGAGGTAAAGCATGCCCTTCTCACCAGCCCAATTTACAGGAGTAAGAAAATAGCTTCTATGTGATTAAGCCCTTGGAGCTAGGGGGTTTTCTGTTTCAAAGGAATCTTATCTATAATTACATGAATCTAAAATGTTGTTCTACACATCCAACACTCTAAAATGGGTAACTTGGGAAGTGGGGATTTAGCTCAGTGGTAGAGCACTTGCTTAGCAAGTGCAAAGCCCTGAGTTTGATCCCCAGCACACCCCCCCCAAAAAAACTAAAATGAGTAACTTATACTTCATACGGGAGGGCAGACTCGTGACCTAAGGTCTAAAAGACTTTTACATAAAAGCAAGCTAAGACATATTCAAAAGGTAGGGCTAGAGTTCAGAACAGGAAAAAATACTAACAATTTAGTCCTAAAGAAAAGACATGGGAAACAATCAGTATAATAAACATGATATTTACTTGATATATTTAAGAGAGGATAACTGTAAAAAAGATTCTTGGAATGGATAAAGTCAGGTTGTATTATTACTAAGATTCCTTAAACCTCTAAGAGAATGGTGGTTGGAAATAAGGTGGTGGATTTTTACGTAATAAAACATGGAGCTTCCTAACAATTACACAGAACACTGGCTCCCTGTATGGGCTCCCAGTACTTAAAGCCTGCAGGGGTACAGGTGATGGTGGTAAGAAGTAGAACCTCATCAAAGATGCAAAGGAAGACACTCTTACATTCCGTGGGAGGATACACTCCAGATTCTCTAAAGAATTTCAAAGGCTAATTCCAAGTCTAAAATTTATAACTCCAAGTACACAAATCTAATCTTGGCTAAGCCACCTATATTTATAATGTCTAAACTCTAAGGATCTAAAATCCAGAAAACAGTAGATACAAGCAAAACTTAACACCTGGCATTAAAAGGGAGATTTTTATGACAATCATCTGGGCTTGACCTGACATGTGCTTTGCGACAGTTAAGCTTAACTGCCAGCCTGACTGACTCGGGAGCCACCTAGGGAAGGGTAAAGGGTGTCTGGCCAGGTCACGGAGGGCTGACTCCGGAGTCCGTATTCAGTCCCCAGTCCCTTGCCGCCCGGTACCACTCCCCGCTCTGTGTCCCCATCATCATCAAGTGAGCAGCTCTGCTCCACCAGGCCTTTCCACCACAATGTTCTGCCTTGAAACCAGCCAGTCATAGACTGAATCCTCTGAAACCGTGAGTCAGATCAAACCTCTACTCTAATCGTGGGCACCCGTACTTTATCACAGCAAAGGGAATGCTGACCCATAATGTTCCATGGAAAGGCACCCTGACAGGAAGATTAGCTGCCAGGGTCTTCAGTGCAGTCTGAACCAAGACGTCATATTACTTATTCTTCCTTAATTCTACATCAAAACGCAACATGGCTCTGTTGAGAAATAAAATCCACCTACCCTTTATTTTGTTAAACTAGAGAACATGTTATGGAGGTTGAATATCCTTATGTGAGATGCCTGGGACCAGAAGTGTTTTGGATTACCAACTGTGAATATTTGCATACACGTCATGAGAATGCTGGAGACAGGACCCAAGCCTAAACATGAAATTCATTTACATGTCATATACAGCTATACATACAGGCTGAAAGTAACCTTGTGTGTGTGTTTTGTTTTCTTGAGACAGAGTCTCACCATGTGGCCAGGCTGGCTTCAATCTCACAACCTTCCTGTCTCAGCCTCCTAAGTACTAGGATTACAGGTGTGTGCCACCATGCCCAGCTCTAAAGACATTTTATACAGTTAATTTTAATAATTTTATATTATGAACACCAGGCATGGAGGCTGACACCTATATCCAAAGCTACTCGAGGGCTGAGGCAGGAGGATGGAGTGTTTGAGGCCATCCAGGGCCTTACAGTGAGACCCCATTTCAAACAAACAAACAAACCAAAAAAAAAAAAAAAAAAAAATTAAAAATAGGAATATAATAATTTTGTGCATGAAACAAGATTTCACAAAGTACAATATTTCACTCGCTGGAAAAAACATTTCACTCGTCGTGTCATGTTAGTGCTCAGAAAGATTCAGAAACTGAAGAATTTCACATGTTGGATATTTTATGCTCAATTGCTATTAAATAAGCCATTCACTATTGAAAAAGCTTCCCTCAGAGAAATGATAAACTGAGAATTTAAAAAAAAAAAAAACCGAAACACTAAGTTTTAAGGAGCCTAGAAAACAAGTGAAGGGATGTATTTACTAATTTAAACATTTGTGCCATCCACACTCACCATCTGAAGATGTTTTCCGCTTTCTAGTCTCTGCCCAAGCAGGCACTCCCCCCATGGCATGCTGGAATCTGAGCAAAAACATTTAAAACACAGTTGTGATAACCACTGTATATTCACAGAGCTCAATACATTTAAAAACAGGTTGGCACACCCTTTACAGTATGAACAGAATCTCTTCCAGAGAAGTTACTACTGAAGTTTCTACCACTAAGAACAGAAGTTACCTTGACTCACATGGACTAATCCCAAACAGCCTACACCTACAAACTTTCCTACACCTCTGCCACCTCCACCAGCCTCAGATAGAGGACACTTAGATACAGATCTGTTAGTTTATACTTAGTGCCACGGCTGTCTTATTTGAGCACATTAACACATCTTAGACGTCAGGACTGAATAAAGAAGTCTCTGTGGTTATAACCCAACACATAATACACACAATAATAATAGCATGCATATTGTGTAGAACACATACTAGAATACATCTGAAGAAAAGATAACCGGATTGGTAAGAATATACGGAACTTCACCACATATCATGTGAATAAAATGGGAGCATTTCACTGGGGAAAAAGTAAATTTTAAAACAAGCACCATAGGTGGGTATTGCGGTACACACCTGGAATCCCAGCTACTTAGGAGGCTAACACAGGAGGTTGAGAGTTCAAAGCCAGACTGAACACCTCAGTGAGACCCTGTCTCAAAACAAAGCAGGCCAGGAATGTAGCTCAGTGATAGCTAGCATGCACAAGGCCTAGGTTCAAGCCCCAGTACCAAGGGGTGAGGGCATGGGGCATATGACAGGTGTGTTCTAAAGGACTGGTAGCATGAAAAGGGCAAAAAGCTATTGTAAATTTTTAATGCTGAAGTGCAAAGTAGCTTACCAAACTAACCCTACTAGCCATATGCATCCAGAAAACTGGACAAAATAATGAAACAATTATTTTCGGAAATTAGACAATAAGCAGCAGAGGACTGTGATCCTTGAGAGAAGGGAAATGATACAACAGGTGCACCCTACAGCCTTCATGAACTTTCTCTGACAGTATTCATAAAGCCCTGACACACAGCCAAGACAAAGAACAAAATTCAAAGAAGATACACCACACACGAGGCAGAGAAAGAACTCAAGAAACCTGTAAAGTCAGATGACAATTCTGCTGAACATTTAGCTATACGTTCTTGGGATGAGACTCCACGAGGTCGGGCAAAGAACTATGAAAGGAACTGTCAGACACACAATACAAAAGTCCCGACATTTAAATTCCAACCAGTAAGAAAGAAAAGTCCTTATTCAACACTCAGGCCAATCAGCTGAGACCTGAGAATGGTCAAAACTTAGTAGAGGAGCTAAATCAGCATAAAGTACTATACTACAGACCTGCTATAAAATAAGTCTTTAAAGGATCAAATTGACATTCATGTCAACTGATGCCAAGACAAAAAACCAGGAACAGCTAGTGTGGTGGCGCTCGCCTATAACCCCAGCACTCCAGAGGCTGAGGTAGGAGGATCACCATGAGTTCAAGGCCAGCCTGGACTACACAGCAAGGCCCTGTCTCAAAAAAAAAACCCCAGGAACAACACTGCCCAAAATTTGATCAAATTACTGGACATGCATAAAAGCAGAAAAACATGGACCTAACAGAAGAAAAACCACTCAATAATAACATTACAAACACAACAGATTGGCACACAAAAACTTTAAAATAGCTAACAAATAGATCTAAGGACTTAAAGGTAGTAGTAGTATAGACATAATAAAAAAGGAAATGAACTGGGGCTGGGGATTTAGCTCAGTGATTAGAGTGCTTGTCTTGCAAGCACAAGGCCCCGAGTTCGATCCCCAGCACCAAAAAAAAAAAAAAAAAAAGGAAATGAACTAAAAAAAAGGGTTCAAGCTGAAAAGAACTTCTAAAGCTGAAAAATAGACCTCACCAAATAGGTGTAACAGATACAAAGACTACCTACTGTATGATTTCATTTATATAACATTCTGTAAAAGACCAATCTGTAAGGACAGAAAACAGATCACTGCTCATTAGAGGCTAAAAGGGGTAGAAGCAGAAGAGAGAGCTGACTACAAAAGGGTATACTATACTTTTAGAAATACAGTAATGACAACATTCTGTATCTTGACTCCATATCCTGATTATGGTGCTGTTGTCTGTGTGTATGTAACATTAAGGGATGACGCTTAAAGGGTGAATTTCACTGGGTATAAATCAACCTTCAAAAAACCAACTTAAAAAAAAAATGCAGGGTGCATTTTTTTGTACTACCTCTGAATTTAATTCCCAACACTAAAAAAAAGGGAAAAAAGGATAGTATATGAATCTCTACAAATGTAGAAAAACTTAAACGTTTTTTGTTTTTTTTTACTTAGAAGTTTTAAAACTTTTTTTAATTTTTAAATTTTTTTTATAAACATAAAAATCTCTTAAAATAGGCATATATTTCCTGTCTATTCAACTTTCAAAGAGCCCAAAAGTAGTAATAATAATTACTTTGCTACGATAACCTCACCTAGCACTAAGATATCACTTTCCACTAAAAGGAACTAGAGTTGCTGGGCAAACAGGCCGCAGTGATGGAAGGACAAATTAAATCTCAACACCCGGAAGCCCAACAGACAGGAAACACAGACACGGGAGCCCGGGGGGAGGGACAACTGAGCAGAGACCTGCGGCTCTACTTTAACACACTGAATAAATACAAACCCAAGAATTCAAAAGTGGGGAAAAAAATCTTCTGAAGAACACCCACTGTCAGACGCAGAACGGGAATAAAAGCCTGATTTGCAAATCGAGTATACTACGGCTTGGAAAACAAAGTGAACGAAGCATGACACAAGACAAACCACGGACGCGCAGCGTTTAACCGGCTCCCACAAACCCACGCGTCTGGGGACGACACGGCAGTAACTGCACAGCCTGCGGTCGCAAAGGCAACCACCGGAGCACCTGCTCGGCTTCCGAACGCTGGCCACTCCTTGCCCAAAGTGCCACCTACTGACTTCCACCCTGAATATACCCCGTGACTAACCTCAACCCCAAACTCACGAACCTCCTTCCCTAATTCCTGCTCAGACACTGAGACTGCTAAGATGGTGCTTTCTCCTGTTCAGCAAATTTAATAAAACCACTTTATATGATCAACAGGCTTCTGTAGATCATCTATGCATGGGGACTTCAACAATTACAGAACCAGGAAAAAAACATCATTTTATAACCCTAAAGGTTTCTTGGGGGAATAGGTTTTTCAAAAACTGCTCAAGAACTTTAGGGGCCTGGGGATTTAGCTCAAGGGTAAGAGCGCTTGCCCAGCAAGCGCAAGGCCTTGAATTCAACCCCTGGCACACACCACCCCCTCACCCCGAAAAAAAAGAACTTCACATAGATTATTTACTAACTGCAAAGGATAAGTAAGACTTTCAAAGCAGAGCTATCTGGTGGTTCACAACCCTCAGTGATCATATTTTGCATCACTAATAGCTGGGAATCCTACATTGCAGCTTCTAGGATGTGATGAAGTAAGTACATATCATCTTAGCAGATTCCGGACATAAATGTTTAATCTTTTCAGCCCATAAGAAACACAGATGACCAGAAATGGTCCAACATTTGGGAGGCTGAGGCACGAGGATGGCCACAAGTTCGAGGCCAGCCTGAACTACGCAGCAAGGCTCTGTTTTGAAAAAAAAAAGACATAGGAGCACCACAATGTAAAAATAATCAGATTAGAGATGGAAGAAATGGGAAGTGACTGATTAATGTGTAGAGGACCTTCTTTTTTTTTTTTGGTGCTCAGGATCAAACTCAGGGCCGTGTGCTTCCAAGGCAAGTACTCTAACCACTGAGCTAAATCCCCAGCCCCAGGACCTTCTTTTGGAGTGATGAAAATGTTTTGGAACTAGATTGAAGAGGTCATTGCACAACGCTGTGAATATACTAAATGCCACTAAATTGTAACACTTTAAAATTAATTTCCCAAGTGTGGTGGGACATGCCTATGATCCAAGCACTTGGGAAGATGAGGCCAGAGGATCACTGTGAGTTTGAGGCCAGCCTGGACTACATGGTGAGACCTTGACTCAAAAACACAAAAGCAAAAATAAATGAAATTGTTAGATTTATGTGAATTCCACCTCAAAAAGTCAGAAAACTAAAGCATATGGGATACACTTTAAAATCATAGGCTTAACCGGGCGTGGTGGCGCACTCCTATAATCCCAGCACTCCAGAGGCTGAAGCAGGATAGCCCCAAGTTCAAGGCCAGCCTGGGCTACATAGTGAGCTCAAAGCCTGCTGCATAGCCAGACCCTGTCTCAAAAAAAAAAAAAAAGATCATAGGCCTGAACATTTCAAAACACTACTCCACAGGGAAATAAAGCTAGATTAAAAGAGACTTAAGAGAGATCGCATCCAAATGTCACATATGAACCTTACGAAATTAATACAATTTAGTAGGATGACAACACTATGAGTATGAAACAAACCTTAATAATCTTAGGTGGTGCTCACTGAGAAACTCATGGGCACAGGGTTGCATTCCCCATACCTTATTTCAAACAGACTGGAAAACACACATAAGGCAAATACAGAAACAAAGTGTGGCAGAATGTTTTAAAAAAAACACTGAACCCAGGTGTGGCAGGTATTTAAATTTTTAAAAAATCTTCGTATTATAAAACTCTATAAACACACATAGAATATAATACCGTTACTATACACAATCACATTATTGAATATACTTGGGTGGTAGTGTTTTAAGTTTTTTTTCAAATTTTCTTTGCATTTGTTGTATCCCTGCTCCCCAACTCCTGCCACACAGTCACCTGTCCCACAACAATGCCTGCTCCCCTACCAAATCAGAAAGGGACGACCCAAGAAGCTGCTGCAGCAGAGTGGGGCAGACCTGATCCCCCACTGAAAAGGACGCTTACTCTTCTTTGAGTCTCTCCCGAAGCTTCTCTTTTGAAAGTTTACTTTCGCTGGCGTTTTTCATCATATCTTTTCGAAACCGATTGTTCCTCATGTCAACCCTATGAAATACAAAACAGCATATACTGAGTGCTTTTTAGAGTCATCATAAATTGGTGCTGCCTTTAGTATTTTGACAAAGCATTATTGCAATAATATAGGTCACGATTCAGGGCTAGACATATGCAAATGCATATTCTCCATTCTTCCTCTTGTGGAGTTTACCCTTTAGAGAGCCAGTATTTTGGAAAATTCATCATGATTTTTCTACACATGCACACTATACCATTCTTCAAAATAAATCCCACGTAACTCAAAGAATTAAACAAGCAAACCTTAAAATACTATGAAGAAAAAATAAAGGTAAATATTCGTTTCTCAGATAAAAGACATTTTACTGTTAAGAACATTAAAAATGAAAGAAAAGAGTCACAGATTTTTTTTTAAGAGTCACAGATTTAACCGCCTAAAATTTAAAACTATGTACAAAAAGCTGGGGAAAATTTGCATTAATTACAGCATACAACAGTCTGAAATTTTTAATATGCAAAAAACTTGACCTACTAAGAATAAGAAAGTCTCCAATAAACAAAAACTTAACAGAGAACACTTACAAGATATACAAAGTACTAACAATGTTTTCTCAACACAAATCATTTCCTACCATCAAATTCACAAAGTCTGAAATAGATACAAAAACATATGAGTGAATGCATCTAAGAACCGACTGCTCTATCACCTCTCAAGGGAAAGGCAAACTGGTATACACAGTCTGGCAGTATTTACCAAAGAGCCTCAAAATTACCAATGCTCTAAATAATTCTCTTAAAAGATTAATTAGAAATGCAAAAACAGGGTTGGGGATTTAGCTCAAGTAGTAAAGCTCCTGCCTAGCAAGAACAAGGCCCTGAGTTCGATCCCCAGCACCCAAAAAAAAAGGAAAAAAAAAAAAAAAAAAAAGACATGCAAAAAAATTCCAAAAGACATTGATTTCAGCATTAATTATAAAGAAAAATTAATCTAACAATAGCTACATAAATTATGATTGATTCATACAACAGGCTAAAACAGCTATTTAAAAATTGTTTATAAATTTTTTTCAAGTGAGAAGAACGCTTGCAATATAACTTTACATCAAATGGTCAAGACATTTCGTATGGAGTACATTCTCATCTATATAAGTACATATTGATATACCAGCTTTCTTTTTAAAGACTTTACTCAGTTTCAGACACCATACTAAAAGTTTTCCTGCCTTCTGGTACATTTACCACAGTATTACTTTGCTCCTTTTACAAATGAAACAGGTAGATGCCAAACTTGGGCATGGTCAGTTTGAAAGCGGCCAATTAAGGAAGCAAGCCAAGGTCCAACTCCACACACTGTGCAGCCGGCTCCACAGTCTGCACTGCGGGGTAGACAGGGAGCACAGTGTGCCAACGCCTCGCAGGGTCCTCCCTCGGTAAAGCAACTGTGAATGACCCTTCTTTTCCATACTTTCTGAAGTTCCAATCATCACATGATCACATACTTTAAAGAGAATTTTTTTTTTTTTGGTGCCGGGGATCAAACTCAGGGCCTTGCAAGGCAAGCACTCTAACAACTGAGCTAAATCCCAAACCCCAAGAGAATGATTTTAAAACCTGTAAAATTGTTTTTTAAATATCCACAAGGATTCTGAAAGAAAAGTTAGCCAACTCACATTTCCTCATCTTCATCTTCTTCATCCACCCAAACTGGCTTCTTCTGAGGGGGAAAATTATCTTTTGCTTCATTTTCCACTTCTGAGTCATCTGAGTCTTCATGTACTTGAACCTACAGAAAACAAACTACCTTCAAGCACTGTTTCCCATCCCCCAGTGGCAAACACCTGACCTTGTTGCTAAACAGCCTATAGAATGATTATTTATTTTTCTTTTTCTTTTTTTTTTTTTTTTTGCCCTTTGATGAAATAATGGGATGGAATGTTACCACAGCAAAATGCTGGAGGCAGAAGCAGCAAATGAGGAGAGTAGTGACAGCTGGACAGGCGAGGCAAGAGGGGACAGTGAAGAAGAGAGAGGCAACGCCCTGAAAAGACCACAGAAGAGATCAAAAGGTAAGGTGACAGACTACCGGGGCAGGAGAAATGCCAAACTACAAGCTCCAAGGCAGAGAGTTCAAGAGAACAACTTAAAATCACGTCATTTCCTGTCTCAGATACACCTCTGCTCCATTTAAACTGTTCTTGCTTCCCAACTCCTCAAATTTCACATCATACTATTAAGTCTATGTCAGACCGCAAAAATACCCTTGAAATTATCTTGCACACTACCCATCCCACACGACACCAAGGTCCCAATGGTTTCTACTTGCACTACTACTGAAGTAGGAAGAGCCAAAGTCCAGCCCAGCCTGGACAACTCAGTAAGCCCTGTTCAAAATAAAGAAAAAAAGAAACAGGGCTGAGGATGTAGCTTGGTGCGAGACCTTGGGTTCATTCTCCAGTAGAGCAAAAAGAGGGTTTAGCAATCACCAGATACTTGCTAAGTCGGCACCGCTTTAGCGAACACTGGCAGTAATCCTTCGGGAAGCTTTCCTTGGCCACCCTATCCAAAATTTCACGGGCCTCCTCTACATTCATTTAATTTCCCTTTCCCAAATGGTTTCTGCTTTCTTTTCAGCTCTTGTCACCTACATACTTGGATTTTAGTCATTTTCCTCCTTTATTTTCTGACTCTGTCACTACTAGTCGCACAAGCTTCAAGAGGGCAGTTTTGTTCGTTGCTAAGTCTCTTCCAGTGCCTAAAAGCCTGGGCATTCCCATCTTGGAGAAATACCAGGTATAAAAGGAGTAAGAGCGCAAAAATTCTAACCACGCAAGGTTTGCCGTTGCCAAGAAGTGTCCGGCATCCCAACACTTTGCTTCGTGATCACGCGGGGAAGACTGTTAAAACGCAGATTCCCAACCATCAACGAGCTGGAACCCTGGGATTCCAAGGAGTTGCGCAGGTGATCCCACGACCAGGCCGATTCTGGGCAGACCACAACGGAGGACTATACAGTTTTCGGAAGAAAGTGAGCCGACCACCCGCTGGATTCGAGGCTCAGCGGCCCGCTCCGGGGCAGGAGAAAGTGCGGTCTCCGCCCTCGCAGCCAGCTCGGGTCCGGCGCGCACTCCGCCTCGGCGCCGGCGTTTGGGACTCCCGCCCACCTGGGCGCTCGCCGCCGCAGGTCGCCCAGGCTCCGCCCCCGCGGCCTCACCGCCCACCGCGCGCCCCGCCCGAGCGCGCCCGGCCCGCGCCGAGGCCTCCCTCACCCGCGCGCCCCGCAGCCGCCGCAACAGCGCGTCCTCGTCGTCCTCGACGTCGCCGAAGACCAGCTCCTCCAGACACCGCTCCACGGCTGGTTTGTCCTCCTCCAGCATCCGGCGGTTCCGCTGCCGGAGCCGTCTCTCCTCCGCCGTCGCCGCCGCCGCCGCCGCGACTGGGATCGCAGCGGCCACAGCACTCGGCCGGGCCGGCGGTGTCCGCTGGGATGAAGGCGCAGCCTTTCGGGGCGGCCCGCCCGTCCCACCTCTGGATCTTCGGTCCGGCTTCATTTGGGTTTTCAGGCCGGGCTTCGCGCCAGTTCTCCGGACCGGTTTCGTTCGGCTCTTCCGTTCGGGCGGCATCCTTGGGTTTGAGAAGAAACGCAGACGCTCACGTGGAGCCTCACTGCGCATGTGCGCCTCCCTTGCCGTGGCTGCAGAACCCCCGAGGGGCCGGAAGGAGCCTGCGCAGTTTCTGGCCACGTGACCAATACTCACGCCCTACGTCACTCCCCCCGCCGGGCCCTCCCCGTACGGGAGTTCCTCTGGGAGGGCCAATCTTCCGGGTGTAGGGGGCAGCGGCGTGCCTGGAGTGGAAAATTTTCCCAACACAACTTCGCAGCCGCAGCACATCGAAAAGGAGCGAAAGAAAGCCCGACTACAGACGGGGTGACTGAAGGGAAACTTCTACTCTTTCTTCTGACTTTTTACCCACTCGGCTTACCTCAAGCCCCAGTTACCTTTTCCTCCCTTTGTCTTGGTACGGCCCGTAGCGTACGGAGCCTGCAGAGGGTCCCACGCTGGAAGAGAGAGAGGAGGGTATGTAGGGAAGTGGGCCAATCGGGGCGCGGGTCACGGCGCAGGCGCGCTGGGGAGGGAGGGCTATGCTAATGTTGTTGATATCCTGGGGCCACCCGAGTTAAAGGGGGGAAATCCGGGGGCTGCCGCAGCCGCCACCGGTCTGGGCCCAGTGTGGGCCCCCTATAGTCGCCGCAGTCCCGGGGAGAGGCGTCTACCATCCGCTCGGGGAGGGGGCGCCGCGGGCTTGGGGAGCACGGACAACCCCTACCCATGAGGCCCTGATGGAAAACACAAAGGATCTGGTGAGACCCGAGCGCGGCAGCCGCTTTGTGTGCCAGGCCGGGGGGGACGCCTGCAGCTCCCCGCCTCCAGGAACCCCGCAGCTCCCTGACCCCGCTCCCGAGCCTGCGGCTCTATCCCACGCCCTCTCCACCTCCGGAATCCCCTCCCCCTACCGGCCGTTAAACGACTCAGGGGTTCCCCTCCCCCCACCCCTCAGCCCCGAACTCGTTAGGGTCTCTCGCTATCCCCCTTCCATTCTGTGAGGGGACAAAAAAAAAAATAGAGCAGAAAGTTTTTCTCCTCCACCCCCGCTCTGGCTAAGGAGAAAGCCTGGATCCCAGACTTTTCCTTTTTTAGCGCCCAGGGTGGGAAAGCGGAGGGGGTAGGGAGTGGGTACAGTTGGGGTGCTTTGGAGGGCCAACTGCCAGTCGGTTTGCGGGCCAGTGCCGCCAGGCATTCTGCACGTGGAGGTGGAAATATTGAAAGGGGGCGGGGTGGGCACGTGTGGGAGGGAGAGGTGGGAGTGGTGTTTGGGAAGCGGCTTCTTCGGCGCTGCTTGAAAAGGGCTTCCACGACCCTTGCCTTCCCTTGTGTGAAATAAAAATCCTAACATTTCAGAGTCGGAAGAGACATTAGAGGTGACCCACCCAAAGCAGCCGTCCCCTCTGCAGCCTCTGACAAGTGGTAGGTAGTCTGGCCTCTCCTTAAAATCCCTCCAAACACTGACTGCTCACTAGTGCTCAGGAAAGCCCCTTCCGTTTTTCAGTAGTTTGATTGTTGTTTGCCTGCCCTTATTAGACCCGCAGTCTCATTCACGTCGAGGTTAAGTTGCTACTTTTTTTACTTCTCAAATTTTTCTCTCACATCCTCCTCACCCACCCACTGTTCATTGGCCTATATTTTGTGTGCTAGGAAAGAACAGCAGGAAAGTGGAGGAAGGGGAGAGGATTTGAAAGATAGTGATGGCTGGCTGAAAACTTGGCTGGGTCAATTTCAGATGTGCCAGCTACCTGTCTGAAGATGCTCGGGACTGTCCTACAGGGTGCTCTATTAGTGCCCCTCTTTACAGGTAGACCTTTCAGCAGTATCCTTGTAGTTCTGTCACAAAGAATGTTTGCTCGTTCCGGAAATCAGTGTCCTAAGGATGCTTAAAATTGCCTCCTGGCGGTTGTCCTGAAACTGTTAGAGGACTCACCTGGTAGGGGGTAATTGGAACCCCTCCCCACGTTTCAGCCAGTGCTCCAGGCAGACTCCTCTTTCCCCAAGGGCCCCTCTTTGAGAAAGCTTTATTTTTTTTTTTAACCCTTGTCTTTTTTTTTGAGAGTTGAAATTTATGTAGCACTTCGATATCTGCTTAGAGTTTGCACTATTTTTGATGCCTCTACATTAATATGCATCAGTATTTATCACTCGGTAGTTCAATTTCAAATCCTTAGTGTTTTCATAATGCTCTCTTTCATTTAGTGAGCTGTGCTGCCTGCGATAGTTTTCTTGGCATAAGAATCTTGGGGGCACATATTTCCCTCTTCCTAATATGGTGAAGTGGGAGTACAGACATAATGTAGAAGTAATGCAGCTGGTCTGAAAGCCAGTGGAGAAATTTTACCTTAAACTCTCAATCTCCTGTTTAAAATACTGGACCACAGAATTTTTTTTTCTCCCCCCTTCTATGACTTAGAGACTGTTGCTTTGTTCATGTGTGCCTAGGCTGTTATTTTTCCATTTGTTTACCTCAAAACCAAAGAGTCAGAGGTGAGGGGAGGGGAATGGGAAAAAAAGCAACAAGATATATCATGTACAGGTACAAATCCCCTATAATGAATGTTGGCATGCCGTACATGTAAAATGTACCATTAAAATAAAATTTTAAAAAGAGTCTTTAGAAAGAAAATAGCTGTCTTTTTCTGCACCACCTCTGAATAACGAGCAGCTTCTGTTTATATAGAACCCATACTCAAGGCTCTTGTGGATACCTTGCAAATTATGGCAAAATTTGTTCTGCATAAGAATCTATTCATAGTGTTTTATGTTGGAGTATGTTTTTATTCTATGTAAACCCTGACATGTAATATTTTCTCTAAATCTAATCACTAGAATTTAACATGGAATTGAATACTAAATGGTGAAAAAATTAATAATTATATAATTATGTCTTTAAAGTTTTAATTGTGTTTGAATTCCAAGTTATTTTTCTGCTTGCTTTGATCCTGAACTGTCGGGACATAAGTTGACTGACTTTGGAAAGGTTTGCATTATAAACATACTAGACAGGAACAACTGGTTT
Source organism: Hystrix cristata (assembly GCA_004026905.1). NCBI lineage: Eukaryota > Metazoa > Chordata > Mammalia > Rodentia > Hystricidae > Hystrix > Hystrix cristata. The sequence continues at coordinate 59,681 of PVJO010001395.1, read as the reverse complement.
TATCATTAAAGAAGACATTGCTTTACTTTTTATGGCTGGTAGTAAGTTGACCTTATTCTTCCTAGAAACTTGGATGCTGCCTCAATAATTTCTTAATTATTTTGGAAGTAAACAATTTACAATTGTTTTAAAACATAACATAGTAGTCAAACGTAAAATTTTATTTTACTAGTGAAAGCAACATATTAATATCATAAATATTAAACTAATGAAAGCCAGGAGTGCTCAGTGATCTGAGTGGCCACGTTCTAAAATTACAAAGGTCAATATTCTCTGGGTTGGTCCTTAGGTCTCATTTCAACTTTAAATGTTCACTAGGTAAGATTTGTACTCTTTCACACCTGTAATTCAGAGTAAGCCGGTTAATACGTGTCATAAGTCTCAAGGTTTCAGATCACAGAGAAATCAAAAGGACAGTAGAAGAGAAAGGACTTAATACAAGAATATTCTTAACTGTCTAAGACAATGTTTGATTTTATAAAAAACTAGATTGCTTTAGATCTTTTTGTTTCTGTTTTTGTTTTTTGGTTTTGGTCACTGGGGATTCAATTTAGGGCCTTGCGCTTGCTAGGCAAGCAGTCTACCACTGAGCTAAATCCCCAAACCTTAGATCTTACTGTTTTTTAATAAATAGTTTTTAAAGGATTTTTTTTCCTGAGTAAATTTAGAATTTCTCATCTTGATTTGCTGGGGTCTTCAAGAAAAGATGAAAAAGCAAGAATTGCATTTGAACAGCGCCTGCCTGTGGGGTAGGGCTGAAGCAGCACCTTGGCAGTGGTAGTGGCAGGCCAGGTTAGGGTTGCGATTCTGCCCCTGGCTGTACCCCAGCACTGCAAGACAGGATCCTGTCCCTTGGTCTTCTCATAATTGAAGGGTTGCTCTAGAATTAATCAGTAGTGTCCCATATAACAAGCGTCTGCAATGATAGAAATATCCTGTGTTAACAGATTGGTTGGGGAAACCCTACTTGAGATTTCTGTGCTCCCTCCTAGTTCTTTCATTAGTACCTGTAAGTTAAAATTCAAGGAGCCCTAGACAAAGTTGGCAAACTGGTTAGGCTCTGGCTCTGCCACCACCTGACCTATGATTTTAGTCGAGTTGCCTAATCCCTCTCAGCTTCATTTTCCTCACCTGAAACATGGTGAGAATCAGCCTGCCCACCCTCCTGAGGTTTCTGTAAACCTGCAGATGTAAGCTGTTGAATAAATGATAATTAAAATGTTAAGATGTCTTTCCAGAAGCCCTTCTCCTTTTTCACTGTATTATCTAATTCTTACTCCTGATAAAACTAGGGATATGTAATACTCATTATTTATTAAATCATTATGGCCCAATTATTTGAACACAGTTTGCAGTTTAGTTGCAAGGTGAGCCTATTAAGTCTCAATACTTTTTTGTGTTTCTGCTGCTTAACATAATGATTTGCATATATTGCCCAATAAATATTGGTTAATATCTTCCATTATTTTTAAAGTTCAAAACTTTAATTTGCTAGTTGTGTATTATTTTGTATACCAGAGAAATACCCATCCCCCGTGTAGGTATATGTCTTTAACTCAGTTTTAATCAATATTCCAGTTATTACTGTTATCAATGAGTGCATATTTTTAAAGCATCCAGCTCCAAATATAAACATGCGTGTGACTTTTTGTTGTTGACAGCACTGGGGATAGAACTCACGACTTGCTCATGGTAGGCAATCACTCTGAGGCTAAGGTACATCCCACTTTGTTCCTCTTTTTAAAAATACTTGAAGGACCGGGGATGTAGCTCACTGGTAAAGTGTTTGCCTCATGCATTCGAGGACCTGAGTTCAGATCTCAGCACTGAAAAAACAAAACCAAAAAATGCCAAGAGCATGTCATTATTTTATATAAATATATTTAAGGTTGTAGGAAGTCAACATGGCACTGAATAGTGTGTTCAGCTTATATTCTCTATATTAACATTAATAGGTGGTCTTGTTTAATTATTTTAAAACCATTATTTATAATTCAGGTTTGAAAATTGACATGGGCTGTGGGTTTAACTCAGTAATAGAACATGTGCTTAGCATGCGCAAGGCCCTGGGTTCAATCTCCAGCACCAAAAAAGAGAGAGGAATAAAAGATCATTATTACAACCTTTTCTTTTAACTCAATAATACACCCTCAATAATAGTAATCTTAAAGATCCTGTAGGCCACTGTGTGTTTCATGATTTTGACATGGTCATCTTATTTTTAATTAGCTCTTCAGGTTCATACTTAAGGAGTCCTAACTTTCTTCTGAAGAACCGAAAGTCCATTCATGTGAACTATTTTGTTTTATCATACATCCTTCCTGTGTGGTAAGTGGTGTTTTCTTTATTTAGAAAAAAAAAAGGATACTGAGAACCAAGTAATTGTTGCATCCAGAGTCATAACAGAGATGGAAGCAGAACTTGGTCCCAAAAATGTAGAAATTCGGATTTATCACTAGCCCAGCGGTGCCTTCCATCCTAGTAGTGGAATGAGAAGGAAGCCAGCAAGAGCTAAATGGCTCCCTGGCTCCTTATTCCAGTCATGATAGAGAACCTAATATTTTGCACTGTTTGATTGCATGCTTATAACATTCAGATACACGGTGTGAGAAGACACATTAGTTCGTGGCACCTCACTCTGTCCTGGCAGGGATAGGAATCCCTTTTGTTCTGTTTATCCACACTGCATACCCACTTGTTCCTTACTAACCCTTTGGGTTATCAGACTGACTAACAAGGAATCACAGCCCCTGTGTTCAAACACCCTTATGTAGCAGCCTTGAGACATCCTCAGTCACCTCATCAGCCCAACATAGAAGCCTCGTAGCATGGCAAAAAGACAGGTGAGTACAGTAGGATAGGATTCTATGAGAGAGAGCTTTTATTACAATATATTGCTGAAACTTCTATCATCATTAATCTCTTACGTTTATCGTAGGTACTGCAGAATTTAAAAAAAGAGGTTGTGTGCATATAGCCTTGATTTCAGGCATCCATTGGGGGATTTTGAACATTTCCCTTATAAAAAAAAAAAAGCAGGACTACTATGTGTGTACACAGAATACCATGTGTAAGAATGTTCATGGCATCTTTATTCTTGGTAGTTAAATCTCAGTGGAGTAAGAATTAAGTGGTACACTGAAGTGGGATACTCAGCAATCAAAAGTTGCGAACCGTTCATACATGCAGTAGTAACACAGACGAATCTCTAGTATGCAGAGTGAAAGAAATTAGACACAAAAATGTTGATACATCTTTTTCTGTTTTGGTGTGATCTTAAAGATGAGTCAAGCCTCCCTAATCCGAAAGTCCAAAATTTGAAATGCTAAAGCATTCAAAACTTTTTGAGTACCAACCTGAGGCCACAAGTGGAAAACTCCACATGTGGCATCATGTGATGAGCCAGTAAAAACACAGGTACACTAAAAATATTGTCTACAGTGACATGAGTAAGGTACAAATGAAACGTAAATGTATTTGGTGCTTAGACTTGGGTCCCATCCCCAAGATCATAGCTTTATCTGTATCTATATGCAAATACTCCAAAATCTGAAACACAACTCCACACTTGTCACATGAGGCGTACTCACCTGTATCATATGATCTAGCAATTGTGATTTGGGGAATACATTCAGAACTGAGGTACAGCACTTCTAGTCCAAAGAGCATTATAGCTAAGAGAAACTTGCCCTGTATGGACAGAAGCTGGTAGGGCTCTGGAAGGAAGGAGGAAGTGAACAAGATATTCATGAAGGAGCTTTGTAGTGTAGAAAAGTCCTGTACCTTGATAAACATTCAAGAGTACCTCAGGGTTAAACAGCTTAACTGGAGTAAAGAGGAAATGCAAGCAGATTGCAGACTTGCTGAAAATAGTGATGTTAAAAATAGACATCATACCCTATGGAATATATTTAAAGCAGTAAGCGGAGGAAGATTCATAGCCCTGAACACCTGTATCAGTGAAAATAAATTCATAACTCAGAAATGAAAACAAAGCAGGCCAAACTAAACACAGAAAAGGAAATAGTAAAGGTATAAATAGCCAGGTATGGTGCACACGTCTGTAATCCCAGCACTTGGGAAGTTGATAGAGGAGGATCTCCATGAGTTCGAGGCCAGCCTCATCAACTACATAGGGAGACCCTGTCTCAAGAAAAAAAAAATTTAAAATTAAAAGTAGAAAATAATGAAAATACATTTCTAATTGATGAATCAAGGCTGGATCTGTGGGAGAAAATTCACAAGATAAACTCCTAGTTAATTTAAATGATGTAAGGCCAAGGGGGCTACCTGAAAAAAGATATTCCCATAGTACATGAATATAGAACATGAAGAAAGACATTGTAGTGGTGTTGGGGACTTAGCTCAAGTGGTAGAGTGCTAGTCTGCGGAGCATAAGGCCCTGAGTTCGATCCCCAGCACCCCCCAAAAAAGAAAGAAAACATTGTAGTTATTTTTATAAAGCAAGAATAATGATTTCTAAACATGGCAAAGGGCTCAAAGAAATGAAAAATTACGGGTAAATAGTACTTAATACCACTTGCTAGTACTGTTCACTTCAGGTAAGCAGTACTTATCCCTAAATATTATACGATCTTTAATACCATGTTGAGGAAATACATAATAATGTGAGGTTTATACTAAGGATGCAAGGGTGATTCCGTTTTTGGAAATTTATATAATTTTTCATATTAGATCCAAAAAGAAAGATTGTAGGTCATGAAAAGGTCTGTGATGAAATCAGAATTTTGAGAAGACAAAAGTGGATAGGTACTTCTTTGACATCTTACTGTATTAAGTAAGTGCTCTCATCCTAGAGCCATCGTAGCCACCGTTACCACCCCCACCTCAGCCCCTGTGCTAGGGATCATTGCTGAACTCCAGCTGTAGTGCAAGCGTCAGGAACATACAGATAGAAAAGCAAAAATAATTGCAGGCATAATGAAAAGGAAGAAATAAAAGTTGCTTTGTGGGTAACTTGATTATCTGAAAAGCCTTAGAAAAGCTGATGGCAAAACTATCTCAGAATAATTGAGTGAGGCCAGGCATGATGGTGCATGCTAGTAATCTCAGCACTGGGAGGCTGAGGCAAGAGGATTGCTGTGAGTTTGAGGCCAGCCTGGGCTACATCGTAAGTTCAAGTCTAGCCTGAGCTACACAGCAAAACCTTGTCTCCAAGAAAAATAATAGTAATAATTGAGTGAGATGGGACATAAAATAACTTGTATGAACATAAACAGCCAGTTGATAAAAGAGCAAATCACATTTACAGTAGGAACAATGACAAAGTAATTTTAATTTCCAAGGATCCGCTTTTAAAAGGAACTATTAAAAAAACGAGATAAGAGCTGGGCATGGTGGCATATGCCAATAATCCTAGTATCCTGGGAAGCTGAGACAGAAGGATCACAAATTCCACCCAAGGCATCTTTATGAATTAGTGAGACCTTGTCTCAAAATCAAAAAATAAGACTAATCCCCAGGACACCCCCCCCCCAAAAAAGGACTAGGGATGTAGCTTGGTGTAGAGGTCTTAGGTTTAATCCCCAGTGCAGTGCCCCCCCCAAAAAAGTAAAAATGAAAAACCTAGGAGAATCAAGTGTAAATATTCCTAAGAGACACAGGTAGAGGAAACAAATGGAAGCACATTGTTCTTGGTTGACATTTCAACATCGAGTTGTCCTTTCTTTCTAGATTTAGTGAAATCTGAGTAAAATACCACTGACTTTTTGTTTGGGGGGGATTTTTGTTTTGTTCTTTAAGACGGCCTGGCTATGTAGTCCAGACTGGCCTTGAACTCACTGTATAGCCCAGGCTGGCCTCAAATTCATGGTGTTCCTCCTGCCTCAGCCTCCCAAGAGCTGTGCACCACTACTCCTGGCCCACTGACTTTTTCTTTTTTAAATTTAAAACTGAACTAATCATCTTTGCACAGTGGTCATGCTAATTTTCTGTATTGTTGCAATTTAGGTATATGTGCTGCCAATGGTACACGAATTTGTGAACTGTTCCCTTTTTTTAAATACAGCTAGAAAAATAACAACTCTTAAAGGTATTTTCCTGAAAAATCACTCAACTTATAAAAATTCCCAGAATTATTATGTTAGGAGTATATTTAAAATTTTAGCTAAGCGCGGTGGCACATGCCTGTACTCCCAGCACTTGGGAGACTGAGGCAGGAGGATCGCTGCAAGTTTGAGGCCAGCTTGGGCTATATCATGAGTTGAAGACCAGCGTATACTATTTAGTGAGACCCTGTCTCAGACAGCCCCAACCAAAATTTAATTTTAGAGTATAGGAGAAAAAATTAAATAAATCTTTTTTAACAATAAATGAATGAATCTTTTGTATACTGGTGTCACAGTGACGTTTAATTTATAGTTAATGGCGTTTAAAAATACAATCTTGTGTAATTATAAAATTTTTAGTTTGAAAAAGAACTAATAAAAATTTATTTTGAAAAAGAAAAATAACCAAAGCATTTAAAGGTCTTTGAGGTGAATCTAATCTTAGCAGATATCAAAATACCCTGGGAAGTCTCTAGAATTATAAAAAAAAATATTGACACATGACTAGACAGACTGAAGAAATACACCCATGCACTTGATAGCAAGGTGGGGCTTTTTATTTAGATTCACTCTGGCTCTTTGTTTTTGTGTAGAGCTGAGAATTGAACCCAGGGCGTCACACTTGGTAGGCATCCACTCTACCACTGAGCTACACCCCAGCCATGTCACAGTGTTTGAATCAAGGGCGGACCTCATGTGCAGCAGTGGTCCCAGAAGATTATAATGGTGCTGCAAATTCATGTTGTCTGCTGCCACAGCTGTAGCCATCACAGTGTGGTAGCACAACACGGGATGTGTGTGTGGTGATGCCAGCGTAACAGACCTGTGCACACAGTTACGTATGGCACCTGATACTTGACAATAAATGACTGTGACTGCCTTCCATGTTTACTTTTTATCATTGTTTTAGTGTGTCCCCCACAGTTCACTGTGAAACAGCGTGCCATGTTGCAGCAGCCCCCACATCGTACGTTCACTGTGTCTCTTGACCATATTATATCCTTGCGTACTCGATGTAGTCTCATGTTGTTTTGCTCATCGTGACCCCCTGTCACCCACTGCTCATAGAGTGACCTGGAAATTAAACAGATTAAAGACTTACTACAAAGGTGGAAGTTAGTGATAGTTACTGCTCACCAGTCAGGTATGTCCCAATCTGCTGTAGCCAGATCTTGAAGAATGAGAGCAAAGCCGTTAAAGGATCTGCCTTATTGAAGGGAAACAAGACTAACACTTGAGAAGGGCCGATACCAGGTGTGAAGAAATCTAATGGTGACCTTGGTCTGAAGACCAGATCCAGAAGCCCGGCCCTCTCCACGCCACACAGCCACAGGCAAGGCAAAGTCTGTGGTGTCTGACGATGCTGTTGAATTACTACTACCTCCGAAGTGAATGATTATGCATTACATGATGTGAACAGTCTAAACGTGCTGGTGTAAAGGCAGCTGAAGAACTTCTGGAAACTATGTAAGCTGATTTTGGAGGAAAACGACTTGGCGGAGGGAATCAGGCAGAGCAGTGGATTAGCGTGAATGCACAGGGTGATGTTCGGCTGGTGACAGAACCGTTCACTTGCGCCTCTTCTCGGGTATGCGAGTCATTGAGATGTGACTGTAGCGTGAAGTTCAGAAATGGACACAACTGCATGTGAAAACCTAATGCTTACAGTAGTATTTCCAGATCAGAGGTAAAGATGGACGTTTTAATAAAGGATATTGCAACAACTAACTAGCCCTTGGGGAAGAAAGTAATCTTAGATCCATTAACACCATACATAAGGAAAAATTCCAAGTGGGTCAAGAGATAAAACCAAATTCCTAATATCAGAAGAAAATGTGGGTGAATTTTTGTGTGCTGTGATTTGGGGAAATTTTTCTGACAAAGAAGAACATACTGGTAGCTTACGAGTGGAGTTCAGTGGTAGAGGGTACAAGGCCCTGGGCTAAATCCCCAGCACCAAAAAAAAAAAAGGATGTGTGGGGGATGGGGGGCATAAACTAAAAACCCTAAAGAGAAAAGGCCAAGAATAACCGTCTCACAAAAGAGATTTTAAAATACCTAACTGCATTACATTGTGCACCCAGATCCTGGGCTTTTAATGCCAACTCCCTACTAAAAAGACCTTGTACCTTGGAGAAAGTAATTTCAGGATTGTAGCATGTAAAATGAGCCTGAAATATATTAATATGCCAGAAGGTCAGGTAGTACCCCAAAATTGATGGGAATATGTCAAAAGCATAGGGGAAGCAGTTCAAGGGGAAATGTGGCCATATAAGGGATAACTCAAACCTCAGGATAAGTAAGGACCATGATGAATTAAATCACTGGGGAGATAGGAGTTACTCACACAGATAATACACAGGCAGATAAAAGGAGTGATAGTAGGATTTCTTGCTGACAAAGTGCTGGAGTTGGAAGCATTTTGTACCCATCATGGGAGTGTTTGGCATGGCAAGAGGTATTCCATGCTAAAGTGGGGGCAGGGTGGATTTCAGTGAGAACCTTTATACATTTCAGTTGTGTCCCCAAGATTGCTTATTAAAAGGAAAAATACGGTAAGTATGCAGTGGAAAACTAGACCATGATGGAACGATCAAAACAAGTGTCACCAGTGTGCAGGTAGATACCTTGTGCCTCTGGATGCAGACCACTGAGGACATCACTTAGGCAGCTTTGTCAGAATACATAACTTGAAAATAGTCTTTTAAGTTACAATTCAAAGGAATACAATGCGTTAATCATGGGCTAGAAAGATGAAATAAATGCTCTACAGGTGTTTTGGGGGTCAGCTGGAATGTATTGGCTGGTAAATTAGAGAAAAGTCCCTGAAGATTAAAAAGAAATTCTCTGAAGATGATAACTCCACTATAGTTACGACAGTGTTTTTATTCTTAGGAAATTCATGCAACTTAGATGGTTCAGAAAAATGGTATGTTTAGAGAATAAAGTAAATAGGACAAAATGTTAGTAATTGGTAAATCTGAATACACAGTTTGTTCTACTGTTCTTTCAACATTCCTGAAAGCTTGACATTATTTCCAAATAGGAAATTTAAAAAGATACACTGTCATACCACTTTTCATCCGTCATTTTGGCAAAAATTTGAACACTGGAGGATGCTTTTTACTAGGTTCTGGAGAAACAAGCCCTGTTGGTACCACTGGTGCAAATGCAGCTGGTAAAATGTCTTTGGAGGTGAATCTGGTGACACCCTTAGCAGAATGACACATGCACATAGCCTTCTACTCATCAGTCCTGCTTCTGGGAATGTACCTTGGGGGGTGCTTGTCACAAACAAAAGTGCTAAGCATAAGTTTACTGCAGCAAATTTATAATTGAAAAGCCTTAGCAACTAGATATCCTTACAGAGAAATGGGACGATTTCCATTCTACAGGGACAGGAGTGCAGTGTGAACATTTTGTGTAAGAAAAGAAGGCCAAGTGGTGACAGCTTAGCAAGACCCTGTCTTCACATAAAAAGGGGCTGGGAAGGGTTCTTGGTGCTTCCTGGATTTATTCCCCAGTACTAAAGAAAACAAAGGAGGAAAAAGAACATACACAGGGTGGATGGTAAGGCAGAGGAGATTATTTCTATTACAACATTTGTATATTTTTGCAAGCATAGTAATCTTACAGATAGTACAACAAATGAAATTAATTCAATAAGGATGATGGAGGAGACTAAAACAACACAATTGATTTTAAAATGCCAAGAACATGGCCGCATTAGAGGAGGCAGAAATAATCCAAATCATGCCTGAACTCTAACGCACAATCTGGCAGTAGGGAGTACAGAGAAATCCTGAACTGTTTTTTTGTAACACTGTGCAAGGAGTGCTGCTCTGACTATTGAAATGTATAAACAGATTGTAGGCTTGGTGGCACACACCTGTAACCCAGCGCACTGGGATACTGAGGCAAGAAGATTGCAAATTCGGGCTCAGCCTGAGGAACTTAGACACTGTCTTAAAATTATTTGGGGTCAAGGTGCGCTAAAGACAGGTCAGTCAGTGCACAGGCCCTGAGTTCAAGCCCCACTACAGGGAAAGAAATTTAAGGATTGAGCAATGGATATGTTGATTTTTATTAAGGAACAGCATGCGTACTTTGGAAAAAGGTAAATGTGGAGTGTGGAGAGTTAAATCAGTGGAGATGGATAGCAGATGCAAGTGTGAATCCATGGTTTTCTAGAATGCATTCTCTTGCTCTGGCCACTGAAAGGGCCCAAGGAAAGAGATGGCCAATGGCAATGAGCAGACACCATTAAAACTCATTTCCAGGATCATTCCCCACAAAAAGAAGCCAAGGCTCTTGGGAGAATTATTTGATTCCCGGGCCAAGAGAGATGATTTTAAAATAAATCTGGAATGTTCTTTTATGCCCAAGAGTCTGGAATTGTTAAAAAGCCGAGCGTGGTGATACTTGTAATCCCGGCACTCAGGACACTGAGGCAGGAGGGTTGCTGGGAGTTTGAGGCCAGTTCAAGCTCCATAGTCCAAGGCCAGCCTATACTACAGAGCAAGACCCCATCTCAAAAACACCAGAATAGTAATTTTTAAAACTTTTCAAAGGGGAGATGTCTGACTGACACATGAGGTGGCTTGCAAGAGCTTCCACTCACCCAATTTGGGACAGTTTGGGCCCCAAATAATTAAGACAGTATTATAAGGCATTGAAAAGTAGGAAGTTATGAGCTGATAGCACAGTAAGTAGGTAAAGAGGAGAAAGGAGGCTTTCCAAAGAATGCTGACTGACGGGAGGAATGCAGAGAGTGGAAAAAGATGCAAAGAACTGCAAGAATCATCCCTGCATGCTGAATCTGGAGTGAGGTTTTGATGATTAGAATATTTGCATGGTTTTTTTAAGTGTTTCTCTGAAGATTAATAGCATATTAACAGGAAGAAAATGCAGCATGTGCCGGGAAGAAACCAGACCATATTTGGTTGACAAAGTCACCAGTTCCAGTAAGGACAGATGGGCATTGTACCTCTGGAGCTGCCACCTGCGAAAGGGCGTCATCACAGGTGCAGCCGGGGCTGTGTGGCCTCGGCCTGAAATAGTGGAAGACACTTCTGTTTTTGAAAAAGTGGAAATCTGCGGAAGAGGCTGTTTACTTGGGGTGAGGAGGGAGGAGCGTGGCTCCCACCCCTAGAGCACGGGCTGCAGGGAGTCGCTTCATTCCAAAGACAGCCGTGTGGGAAGGCCAAGAGTCACTTCCAAGTGGTTCTGATAAGGGCCGCCTTAACCGGACCGTCAAGCCCATGGTGGCAGCAGTCCCAGAAAGCATCCTCAGTAACTCTGTGATGGAGCTGCTGGGGGATGTATGTGGTGCGTGCCAGAGACAAGCCCAGCCCAGTAGTGAGGAGGCCTGACACAGACACCAGGAGGGAGGCACCAAACCGTCAGGGTCATCGGAGACGAAGAAAACCCGAGAGATGGTCGCCACCCAAGGGGGCCTTGGGTCAGCTTACGTAATGAAGACACGGTGACTGCATATCATGTGGGGTCTTGGAACACTTAGTAAAAGGAAATCTGAATAAAGTATAAACTTAGCTAACAGTAATGTGTTTCTGTCGGTTCATTGTAACAAGTGCACACTGTTCATAATACAGTAAGACAAAATAAGTATTTGGAGCTTTGAGCTGTATTTTCAGTTTTTCTGTAAATTTCTGACTGTCCTAAAATAAAGTAGTTCCTTTCTTGTTAAGGGAAGGGACTGTGTTCTTAAAAGATGTCACATGTTTTTGATTATTTGAGATAGTTTCTCTCACTATGTAGCCCAGGCTGGCCTCCACTTTACAGCAGTTCTCCTGCCTCAGCCTCCTGAGTGCTGGATTTACAGGTGTGTGCCACCACACCCAGTTTAAAAAGTACCAAGAAGACAGAGTTGCCAGGTGTGGTGCTGCATCCTACAGTCCTGCCCTCTCAGAGACTGAGGCAGGATTGCAAGTTCAGCCCAGTTTGGGCAATTCAGCAAGATTCCATGTCAGTACTGGTAGTGCAGCTCAGTGCAGAGGCTCTCGATTCAAACTCCAGGACCATAAAAGAAATACGGGGGGGGGGGGGGCAGAGAAAGAAAGAAAAGAGTACAACATTTCCTCCCAGAGTAAAACTAAGACATGAGAAATGGAATATGCAATCCTGGACTGGGGATAAAAGGTTTATAACAGATAATAATTGAGTCATTTGACAAAACTGGAGTCTGAATGGTATAATACATGAAAGTATTAGGTTCATGTTAAATTTCTTGATAGCTGAGCTATGATTCTGCAAGAGAATGTCATTACTGGGAAAGGTGCGCTGAAGTATGAGGCAGTAGTTCCCAGCTAGGGTAGTTCTGGCTCCCAGGGAACATTTGGCAGTGCCTGGAGACATTTTTGATTGTCACATTTTGGAGATGTGGAAATACTATGTTTGCCTTGTCTTTCAAGCCAGGCTCTAGTGATGTAGCCCAGGTCACCGAGCTCCTCCTGCCTTAGCCTCCCAAGTGTTGGGATTCCAGGCATGTGCCACCGCACCTGATAGGAGAGTATTAGATAATAACAATCCACCCACCAAACCTCTCCATCACAACACCACAGCATCTGGCCCAAATGTCGGTATTGCCAAGGTTGAGAATCTCTGAGCTGTGCTTTTAATGCTAATTTGGAGGTAAAAAGGCTAAAGCATGTAGCTATTCTTTTTGTCCTTTTTATCTCCATACTTTCGTTTTGTTTTGTTTTGTTTGTGGTGCCGGATATCGAACTCAGGGCCTTGTGCTTGCTGGGCAAGCACTCTAACCACTGAGCTAAATCCCCAGCCTGTATCTCCAGACTTTTTATTCAGACTGATCTAAAGACTATTTTTTAATTTCATTGGGAAATAAGGAACTCTCTTGTTTTCACACTTCACATTTTATTGTCTTGTATTTGTTTGGTTTAAGTCACTTGTGTTTCTGTAACAGATAGTATGTATTACAAAACAGAAAATGTGTTGCTGCTGTACAGCTGGTCACTGTGCCGTCTCTGGGACAGCTCTTTCCGGAGGTAGCAGTCGCCTCTTCTGTTCGTCTGTTCGTTTGGTCAGTGCTGGAATTGTGTGCTGGCATTGTTCATGGGCTCCAACAAACTTGTCAAATACAAACTTGCCGACGTCTCCAGAGCCGTCCTCCACCTGTCCTCTTCTGATATGGTCGGTCTGCTTTCAAGCCCTGCTCTCCAGCTACAGTCCTAGGACATCCCTTTCTCCTTGGTTTAGAAATTCCCTTTCTTCTGGCCTGTTTAGTTCCTAATCAGCCATCTTCCTCTTTCTGGTTACAACAAACATGGAAACTAAGGTTTTTGAGACTTGGCATAGCTGAAAATATTCTACCATTACAATTGGCTGATAATTTAACCAGATAGAGGTTTTTTTGAAACAGGCCTAGTGAAGCCAAGCATGGTGGTACATGCCTGTAATCTCAACTACTCAGGAGGCTGGGGCAGAAGGTCAAAGTCAGTCTGAGCAATTCAGTGAGACGCTATCTCAAAAATAAAAGGCCTGGGATGTTGCCCTGTGCTCCCAGGGTTCAGTCACCAGTATCCTGTGTGTTTGTATGTGTATGTTTGTGTGCACACATGTTTGTGTGCACACATGTTCGTGTGTGTGTAAAACTGACAGACCACGTATTTGAAGTGTAAATTTTTATTTGGGGGGTGTGTAGAGACAGGGTCTTTCTTTGTAGTAGAGCAAAAAAAGGATTGGGGGTCAGGCATGGTGGTGCACACCTCTAATCCCAGCACTGGGGAGGCTGAGGCAGGAGGATTGCTGTAAGTTTGAGGCCAGCCTGGGCTGCACAGTGAGCTCGACATCAACCTGAACTACATAGCGAGACCATGTTTCAGAAAACAAACAAATAAAAAAACACCACACTAAATCTTTACATTCTGCTGCCTTATTTTCTATTTTCCTTTGTTGTGTTGTGTTTTATTTTGCGGTGCTGGGGAATTGAACCCCGGGCCTTGTGAATGCTAGGCAAACACTCTACCACTGAGCCACATCCCCAGCCTGTCTTTGTTGCGTTTTAGGTGTTCTCTTAACACTTATCTTCCGTTACACTATTTTTTTTAAACATGGAACGCGTCACAAATTGCATGTCATCCTTGCACAGGGGCCAGCTAATCTTCTCTGTATCGTTCCAATTTTAGTATATGTACTGCCGAAGCAAGCACCCATTTCTCTGTTTTTAGCCATAATATATTGACATTTTTTAATGCCTCAGGGGTGGCAATTCCAGGGATTTGACACAGGCTTTTCCAGCCCCCTTTTTTTTTTTGAGAGAGAGATCCCCCTGCCTCAGCCTCCCAGAATACAAGTGTGCTGCACCACTCCCGGCTCCATTTATAAACAGCTCTCGTGTGGTAATCCGATACTGTTTCTGCTAGTCGCGGTGCCAAAGTATTTAGCTTTCTTAATGTGTTTCTCCCGACTTGCCGGAGGTGGGTTGCTTGCGTGTTTGCTCGTTGGTAGAGAACTTGATAAAATCTGTGGGGATGCTGAAAGGCCTGAATCGTACTGCACTGTTTGTTTAGATGATTTTCAATGCTGCTCTTGGTGTCGAGGCGCTAGCAGCCACCTTGAGGATTTCCTGACCACAGCAGGGAGAGTAGACTGCACGCCTGTAATGACAGTCCCAGTGGGGCCTCGCCAGCCTGACTGAGCACAGAAGAGACTGCTACGAGGGCTGGAAGTGCAGCTCAGTGTGGAGCACTTGTCCCCAGCACCACAGAAAAATTAAGTCGTGCCCAGTGTGGTGGCACGCACCTGTCATCCCAACACTCAGGAGGATCTCCATAAGTTTGCAGCCAGAGTTTTTCCCAGCACTCGTCCACTGGAATTACAGCCTCCCTCAGGGTTTGGTCTGGTGTTGGACTTTCTAACTAAATTCCCACGAGTTAATAGTAAGTTTTACGTAGGATAAGTCATTAGATACAGTTTGCTGGTATTCTGTCCTAATGTGAGAAAAGGTACCTTCAAAAGAGCACACCCTGCACACTTCCTGGTAAGTGTGGTGTAGGGCTATGAGGAGTGTGTCAGAGTGCTTGCTTCTTGATACTTTCCCTGGAAGAGTTTATCTCCCCTGCCAACTCCTCCCTTCTTTCTGCTTCCGGTCCACCATGCCATGAGCGGCTGTCCTCTGCCTTGGATCCGGTCATCTTGGACCAAATGAGGCAAAATAAACTGCTTTAGGTTGTAGAAGTTGAATATTTTGCCCCAGCAACAAGAAACATGAGGAAGACAGAGTTTAAAATCAAAGAAGCGCCGGGCATTGTGGTGTGTGCCTGTAATCCTGGCACTTTGGGAGGCTGAGGCATGAGGATTGCCATGAGTTCGAGGCCAGCCTGAACTACAGAGCAAGACCCTGTCCAAAAAACCAGAGAAGTGGATTGTCCCAGGACTGTGTCTGGCCATGTGGTCCAGAGCCTTTACAGCTGGTTAGTGGGAGGAATTTGAAGTGTGTTTTTTTTGTTTGTTTGTTTTGTTTTTGTTGTTGTTTTTTGGTGCTGGGGATCGAACTCAGGGCCTTGTGCTTAGCACTCTAACCACTGAGCTAAATCCCCAGCCCCAGTGGGAGGAGTTTGAAAAGGTTGGAAGGTGCTGGCCAGAGAAGCAATCCGAGAATGCTGTGAACAGAGTTTAATCGGAGAGTCTAGTCAGCGCTTAGAAGACCAGAATGCCGATAAAAAGGCAAATAGTAAAGACCAGGCTCGGGAGGTTTCGGTTGGGAACAAGGACTTCTTTGGCAGTCGGACTCAAGATCATGTGTATCATACTAGTAGAAAATTTGTCTCCATTTTGCTCATGTCCTAAGACTTTGAGGGGGGAGACTGAGGTTAAGGGCAGCAGACTAATCTGGAGGAAGAAATTTCAGAGCAGCCCAGCATTCAGCCTGTGGCATGGGTGCTGTTTGGAGCTTTTAGCCAGCTTTACACGGACAATTAAAAGCAGACAGTACAGCTGATTTTAAAAGTTAGTTTGGCCAGAAAGGTAAAGTTGAGGCCTGCAAATGGAACAAGGAGAGCTTAGTTGTTGAAAAAATTAGCATTAAGGAGAAGCCAAGTACTTTATAACAGAAAATAGAAAAAAATGGCAACCAGATGTGAACAAGCAAGACCCCACTCCTCCCAGGTTCAGAGTTGCAAAAGTGAAAGACTTTGAGAAGAGGGCCCCTGCGCACCCTGCTGTAGAAGGGCCATCTACAGAACAGGTTCCCCAGGATTCAGTTCACAGTGCTTAGCCATCCAGGCACCGAGAGGCCTATGCAGCCCCAATTCAAGGGGGCCTGGCTACTGCTCAAGCTGTTGGCAGACCTTGGCATCTCTCAAAAGGTGCTGGCTTTACAGACATGAAGAATGCAAGAATTGTGGGGTCAAGAAGGCTTCCCCCCTGATTTCAGAAGAAGACCTGAGATGCCAGGCAGTGTGCTCCTCAGTGGGCAGGGTACGAACTGTGATTGTAGGGACGAGACTCCAGGAAGTTGGAGAAGCCAGGAATGTGGACAGGCTGAGGAAAGCCCCAGGAAGTAAGCAAAGCCAGCCCGAGAGAGAGACCATCAGGGCCGCAGCCACAGGCAGTGCCGTGGGGGCAGAGCTGTCAAAGCCCTGTGGAGTTCACATCTGGTTGCCACAACTTGCCCCAGGTGCTGGACATGGAGCCACAGGATTTCATGTTTGCCCTACTGGGTTTTGGTCTTGCTTTGGTTCCATTGCTTTCTTTTCACCTCTTCTTCCCTTTTGGAGTGGGAATGCTCGCCCTATGCCATTGTGTGTCAGCACTGTTTAACTTTCTTTTTTATTTTTTTTTTTTTAAACGGGGGCTCACAGCTAAGAGTTTGCCTTAAGTCTCAGAAGAGACTTTGGAAACTTAAACTTTTCGGCAATGTTGGAACCGTTAGGACTTTGGCAACTCCTAGAGATGGACTAAATGCATTTTAAATAGCGATAAACAGGTGTTTTAGGGGCCAGGGGTGGAATGTTATGGTTTACATCTAGATGACCCCCCACAGCCTCCTGACTCAAAAGGCTTTTAGAAGGTGATCAGATTAAGGGGCTTGTGGCTGGTTTGCTGTTAGGAGGTGGGGCCTGGTCAGAAGTGGTCACTGGAGGTGTGTCCTGAGAGGGTTCAACTCCCTCCCCAGCTTCCAAACCTCACCGCCACACCACTGTGCCTCAGAGCAACCGACCGTAGACTGAAGCCTCTACAAACCGTGAGCCAAAATAAACCTCTCCTTTAAATTGTGGGTGCTGGGTATCTGTGTCTCAGCAACGAGAAGGTGACTTAAGGCATGTAGGGATGGCCAGAGAGCTGTTCTGTAGAACATTAGATCTTAAAAATAATTTGGGAAAGATTACATGCTGTGTATTCTTCTTTAATACTCCTAACGTTCATAAGCATAATTAAGGCTCCAAAAGACCTTAAAGAGGGAAAATTTCCTAAATGTATTTGACCAGGGTTGGTTGTTTTTTTGCACATTAACAGTCTATAGTTACCAAAACCAAGATGTTTAATTATCGATCCCCTGAAATCTCAAAATTCTGCTCTGAAAGTGGACACAATAAGGGTCACATAAGGGTCACTGAGCCTGTGGTAGCTGCTACCTGAGCAGACTGTATAATAAACTGTGGGTATAAGGGTCGCCTCTGCATGGAAGTGGGCTATATTTTTTTAGAATTTAAAAGAGCCTAGCCAGTGCTTATGCAGTCTAGACCAGCGCCACTATGAGAAAGAATTTAAAGTATCTTCCCACCGCCCCCGGCAACGAACTCTTTCCTAAGCTGGCCCGCAGGCAACCTCACGCTCTGACGCGCAGCCTCCTGCACCCTGGTCCCCTGCACTCTTCCCACTGGCCTCTCCCTGGCCCAGAAGCCACGTGTTTTGCTCTCTTAGTCTCCGGTATTCCGCCACCAGATAGTCACACAGCTGCCATTTCTTCTTCAGGCTGTTACTAGGCAGTTTGTTACCGAGTCTCAGGTGACAGCCTGTCTTACTCCACTGTTACCTGGCCTGGTCGCTTTCCTCCTGCGCGTCCACGTCCACCACAGCCTCTGTGCAAACTGTGGGTCTGGTCTGCCCTCAGCGCCGCTCTGTCTTCCCTTCAGATCCTGTGAGAGATGCGAGTGTCGGACAGGTTGTCATGGAACATTGGATGAGTAAGAAGAAACGCTGAGTCCACATTTAATAAATGGCAGAGCTCGCTCAGCTGCACTTGTGCTGCGTGGCAGGGCTCTCAGGGTTCTGTGTCCCATCTGCACAAGGTCATCCCCTTCTCAGCACTGAAAGGTTCTGGTAGAGCTTGTCTTTTAGAACTGGCTTCAGAGTCTGGAGTATTTTTAAATCTGATGGTAGCAAGTTTAGATGCTTTGAACATACATTGCATTTATAGAAAGTCTGGAAAATTTTGAGAACCAAGTCGGGCTGGGGATATATCTCAGTGGTGAAGCATTGGCCTAGCATGCGCAAGGTACTGGGTTCAAGCCTCAGTGCTGCAAAAAAAAAAAAGAAAAAAAAAAAAAAGAAACACATCTGCCAAATAATTTGGTTGATCAGGCTAGGGAAGTCCTTTGGGGAAAAGGAAAATAATTCTAAAATTAATAAAAGCAAAAGGCTTTTCTCTTTAAAATTGGGCCTAGAGCCGGGTGTGGTAGTACTGAGGTAGGAGGACTGATGTGAGTTCAAGGCCAGCCTGAACTACATAATGAGACCCTGTCTCCAAAAAAAGGGGGGGATGGTGTCTAAAAGCATGTTCCGAAGGAAGAATATTAAAAACAGGTTGGAGCCAGGCATGCTGGTGAACACCTGTAATCCCAACACTCGGGAGGCTGAGGCAGGAGAATTACTGCAAGTTTGAGGCCAGCCTGGGCTAGTGACTTCAAAAAAGAAAAAACAAGTCGGAGATGCTTAAGGCATGTAAGGCAAGTTAAGAAATCATCTGTTTATGTGTTTCACAACTGTTGGGGTTTTGTTTGTTTGGTTTAAAGAAATCATCTGATCTAATCTTCGGCGTGGGGGTGGTGCTGAGGCTTGAACCCAGCCCTCATTCTAGGCAAGAGCTCTACCGCTGAGCTTCATCCCCTGCCCTTTCGGTCTTTGAGGCAAGATCTTGCTTGTCTCAGACCTGCCCGACAAGTTGCCCAGCCTGGCCTTGAACTTTGGATCTTCCTGTCTCAGCCTTCTGAGTAGTTGAGATTACAGGCATACACTGCTGTGTCCAGCCTAAAATCCTTCTTATAGAGAAGTGATGCAGTCAGAGACAAACCTTGAGTTGTACCATGGTCTTGTGACTCATGTGCAACAGTCTTCCAATTATTACTAATCCCGTTAGCTAACAGCACCAGTAGATCTGTACCTCATCTGTTGGCGGTCATGTTCATGGAGAATTCCATTTTGACACAAATATTTAGCTTTTCATTACAAAGTAATACTATCATTTCTCAGTGTTAGACTTTGTTTTGTCAAATGTCATTTACCAGAATAGGTGCTAAGGTCTTTGAGGGGTGTCCTGAGTACTGTGTCACGTTACTGGTTTCTTCCATGTTTTAAGGCAGAACATTCTTCACAATCCGAAAGGAGGTGAAGAGACTGGTCCGGGATGTTCGACGGTTATGATAGCTGCAGTGAGGACACGAGTAGCAGCTCCAGCTCTGAAGAGAGTGAAGAAGAAGTTGCTCCTTTACCCTCCAATCTCCCTATTATCAAGAACAATGGGCAGGTGTACACATACCCAGACGGGAAATCCGGCATGGGTGAGTATTGCCGTGCCTGGGGCGCAGCTGTATGTCTGAAGGTGTGCTTTCCCTTATTTCTTCTGTCATTTCCCTGCTTTAGAATGTTCAAAGGCAGGCTGAAGCCTGAAACATTACATTTCCAGATAAGATTTCTGGGTCTGTGTTTAATCTCTTCATTTTTGCCTGCTTCCTCCTAGTAGGAGTATGTAGGACAAAATAAAAAGCAAAAGGCCTTTGAGAAATTTAGGGCAGACATAAATTCAGTAGGTAAAACGTTCTAAGTAACCAAAAGTATGCAGGATCGTATTGCTGAAAGAAATGATCAAAATACGGCTTTTTCCTCTCTAATACTCCTCATAGGAAGTATCCTGTTTTGATACTCCCAGTAGTAAGGTCTCTCTGGCTCAGAAAGCACTTTGTTTTTTTAGTGTCTTTAATTACTAGCATACCCTTTGTATAGAAGTGGTACTGTCCCACACCTCTGACTTTTAAGGTGGGAATCTGATTTTCATTTGGTTGGGTGTACCTATGAGAGAAAGATCTCCCTTTTCTTGGATGCTGAGGCTCAAATGTAAGGCCTCATGCAGGCCAGGCACATTCTCTACCCCTCACATCTCACACTTTTTACTTTTTCATTTCTAGACAGGGTCTCGCTAAGTTGTCCAGCCTGGCCTTGCATGAGTGATCTTCCTACCTCCACCACCTGAATGGCTGGAATTACAAATGCACACCACCACACCCCAACAATGAGTCTTTGAGACTCATTGTTGTTTTTTGGGGTGTGCCCTAGAGCTGGTGCAACCTTTTTAAGTCCATGTGGAGTGTTGCTCGCAGAGCTATACTGAGGACTGCCAGCCTGGCTCAGTGGTGGAGCACTCGCCTGATGTGCGTAGGCCCAGGCTTTGAGCCCCAGCTCTGCAAAAACAGATAAATAATAAAATGATGTGTTCAGAGTTCACTTTAGGAAGATGAAGAAAAATGTTTTTAAATGAGTAAAGCTCTCCGCCCAGGTTCTAGTATGAGGCACACATGAAGTAACCATAGAGTCGGCAATTTCATTCGTCAGTCAGTCCCCTGGTCAGTCTCTCCTGGGGATATCCGGGGTCTGTCGCACTGGGGCAGGGCCTCCTGATGGCCCAGGACTGTCCTGGTTTTGCCGTGGAAAGCCCCACACCCCAGGATACCTCAAGCATGGAGCTGGTCAGCCTGTACAGTGAGGACAGGAAAGAATTCAGTCTTTGCTGCCTTTTACAAGAAACTGGGTTTTAATTCAGGCCACCAAAATTGCTTTAACTTTTTTGAAAATATTGTTGAATTTCAAGTAACCAATTGTTTTAAAAATCCTTAACACATAAACTAAACCACTTTAAGCCAATCTTGTGCTTCTGTAGCTGATTCCTTAAACCCAAACACTATTTTGAATCTCTCTTTGAAATGTTTTTCTTACTAACTTTTGGTCAAATGTTTGATTATAAATTCTGTCATCTGATGTTTCTGCTTACATCTAATCTTCCAGTTTTATATGATTTTCAAAAGTTAGGTGTGGCCTCCCTATGGCACAGGAGGCACAGCTCGGTGTAGGGTGCTTCACCTGGCATAGGTGGGGCCAGTGTCAATCCCCAGCACCTCAAAGAAAAGCCAGCCTCGGTGTCTCCTGGTCCTGCCAGTATTTCTCAGTCATGGTTGATGAAGAGCTATATGAGAGATTTTATCAGTTATCTCAATTCCTGTTGATGCATATTCTTGGCGTGGTTTGATGGTCCTAGTCTGGCAACCTGATCAGAAGAGGAAAGAGGGTTTCTTGGTACTTCGTGTGTGCTGGCATCTGTCCCACACTCTGGGGCCTAAGAGGCAAACAGCACAGGAGAAGGTCCCATGCCGGTGCAACTGGCAGCCTGGTGAAGGGAAGTCTGGTTACAGCACTGGTCTTCTTTTGTGTAAGAGATGGAAGAAATTTTCAAGGCAAATTCTTAAATAAAAACCTTTAGATACTTGGAGAATTTATTAAAACATTAAAGTTTGATTTTCTTATATGACTATAATACCAAAATTTTTTATTTTGTCTGTTAGCCACCTGCGAGATGTGTGGGATGGTTGGTGTGCGAGATGCCTTTTACTCTAAAACAAAACGTTTCTGCAGTGTTTCGTGTTCACGAAGTTACTCGTCCAACTCCAAGAAGGCGAGCATTTTGGCCAGACTTCAGGTAACGGTACAGAAGCCTTCGTGTTCTTTATATCTGTCATTTCAAGGCTTTCACCATTAGCTATCATCTGATTGTCATTCGTTGCATTCCACCCCACCCAACTGGCCAGTTACCTTTTTGTATCCCACATTTCTAGGAACGTGCGAACTCCAAAGTTTTACAAAATTGAGTAACTCTTTTAAATGGACAAAGCATGCTATCCAAAGTAAATGATAAATTTTGTAAGTAAATTAAAAATACCCTTTTCCAAATAAGTATAAACAAACACCTTTTTATATACAGCAAGTAAAGTCATTTTACTTTTGTTACCTTTCAAGTTAGTACCAAGGTAGAATCTTCCAACATTTGAGGAGAAATGATTTCTCTCTGGTTTAATTTTCCCATCACCTGGTGTTTTTTGTTTTTCTTTTTCCTTTTTTTTTTTTTCTTTTTGTGGTGGCGGTGCTGGTGCTGGGGACTGACCCAGGGCCTCATGCATGCTAGGTTTGCACACCTTTGTGCTTTTAAGGACAATCCATTTGATACCTTGACCAAATGTCCTTGGCTCATCCAGCCAACCTTTTTGAAAACATTCGTTGAATAAGAAGAAAATCATCTTTCTTACATCACATCAGTGCCTAGAAAACAATTGGAGTCTTGGGGTTGGGGATTTAGCTCAGTGGTTAGAGTGCTTGCCTTGCAAGTACAAGGCCCTGAGTTCAATCTCCAGCACCAAAAAATAAAACAAAACAAACAGTTGGAGTCTTGACTGTTGGACTGAGTTGTTGTTATTGTACCATATAAACCACTTTTTAAAGGCATTATATAAGTAATTTTTGTAATCTCTTATTGGATGATCACATTTTTCTTTTTTAACTTTCCGTCATCATCCCATAGCACTGAAAGGGTTGTTTAAATCCCCAACATGAAGGAAATACATCACTTAGATGTATTTCTATATTTCAGACAGACAGTACCTAAAGATCCTGAGCAGTGGTCTGTACCCAAATGGATGGCAGTTTGTCACACTGAATGTGGCCATGATCATTTTGTCCTTGATCTTTTGCGTTAGCACTAAAGGTATAAACCTCAGTCACTTGCTCTTTGAACATTAAATTACCTTCTCTTACCGTATAAATAGCAATGCTTGGCAACCTGCATGAGTGAATAACCACTGGTTCTATCCACTGTAAGAAGAAATCAAGTATCCACCAAACCTTTATTTTAACATTTTATGGGATAATTTTTATTAACATATTAATTTGCATATCGCTGTTTTAGTCTATGCCAGCTCTGCTACCCATATTAGATATCTGTGTTGTAGCAGAATGCCAGAAAAATTTTCTCATGTTAAAATTCCTTGTATGTTTCCTCTGCTTCAATAATTTTCTAAACCTTCAATGTTTACTTAAGCAGAATGAGTAGTGTGCAGTCATGTTAAATTTCTGTGATGGGGGGATGAAGAAGAATCCTATTTACTTAACTCTTCTTGTTTCAGGGTAAGCCTCCAACAAAGAAAGCAAAAGTTCTTCAGAAACAACCTTTAGTTGCTAAACTAGCCGCTTATGCTCAGTATCAAGCTACCTTGCAAAACCAAGCAAAGACGAAAGCAGGTAATATTGGTGAATGGAACAGAAGTGAAATATTTAATATCGATTCATCTAATTTTAAGTAAAGACGTTTGAATTTTGGATTCCATCCAAGCTGTTTCTGTGCCATATTAGCACATGATAGGCTTCCTGATGGCGCTATCTGTCAGGAAATTCTTCCCAAGGGGAGAGTGCCAGTCCTTGTTACAATCTCCATAATAGTAATTTTTTTCAACTTAATTTTTTTAATATACTGATTCTCTGTGCAGTGCAGGGAGCATTGTGGGCAAAGAAGTAGGACATTTAGCAGACTTTGAAGGGACTGGGGAGAGGAAAGTAACAAAGGACTGTTTCTAATAAAAGATCCTTGTAGATTCTTTTTTTTTTCCCCAGGACTGGGGATTAAACCAAGGTCATTCTACTCCTCAGCTGCATCCCCAGCCCTTGTTGTTTGTTTTCGAGACAGGGTCTCACTGTCCTAAAACTTTGGGTCCTCCTGCACCAGCCTCATGTGGTGGGCTTGCAGGAATGCAGCATCACATCCAGCTAGAAGTTTCTTTCTTTCTTTTTGGGAAGTGGTGCTGGGAATCAAACACAGGGCTTTGCACTTGGTAGGCAAGCGCTCTATCACGAGCTAAATCCCCAGCCCCTAGAAGTTTCTTAATAGAAGAACAAAGGCAAGGAAATAAATAGAATGTAAGGCAATTAAAAACCCCAGCAAAGACAGATGCAGTAGTGGGCACCTGTTATCCCAACTAAGGAGGCTGATGCAAAGGTTTGCTTGAGCCCAGGAGTTTGAGACCAGCCCAGGAAATACAACTAGCAAGAGCCCATCCCAAAAGCAAAAAATGAAGTAAAGGCATTAGGTGGTAGATATTGGGTAAATATCTGCTGAGAGACACAGTAAGAGCTGAGTGGGTTTTAAAGCACAAAAAGAGCCTCCCCGGTGTTTGCTCTACTGGCTGCATCTCTCAGCTGCCTCCTGCCGCCTGGAGAGCGTGTGCCTCTCCTCCTAGAGTGTGAGTTCTGTATAGAAGACTTCAGAAACTGCAGTTTACAGACATAGGTTGAGTATCCCTCAGCAGAAAATCTAAAATCCAAAATGTTCTGAAAGTTTTGGAGCACCAGGAACCTCTAAGCAATGTTTCAAAATACAGCCAGGCATGGTGGTGCATGCCTGCATGACCCTGTGTCAAAAGAAACCAAAAAATAAATCTTGAAACTTCCATTCCCAAGTATTTCAGAAAAGGAATCTTGACCTGTGTGGTTTCAGCTAAAAGGGCAAGTGATTTAATGAAATTCTTCAGCCTTTACAGGAAAAAAAGGAAACTTTAAAAAGGGATAAATTAATTCCATTTCCTTTCATATTTTAATAATAGTAGTCATCTTACTATTAAAAAAAAAAAAATTAGCTGGGTGTGGTGGCACATGCCTGTAATCCCAGCACTCAGGAGGCAGAGGCAGGAGAATCTGGGAAAGTTTGGGACTGGCCTGGCCTACATAGTGAGTTCAAGGCCAGCCTGAACTACACAGTGAGACTTTTGTCTCAAAAAACCAAAAACAAACAAACAAACAAAAAAGTTGGAGAATTATATCTAAATTTATTTTGTTTCAGCAGTCTCCATGGAAGGTTTCAGCTGGGGTAACTACATCAATAGCAATAGCTTTATAGCAGCTCCAGTTACCTGTTTTAAACACGTGAGTATGGAATTCTTCACCTTATTTTGAAATGCCGTAGTCATTGTTTAAATATGAAGGTACCATTAACACCTAAGCATCTTATCCTTAAAATGAAAACATTTACTATTATACCTATTAATGGCTACAAATAACTTATGTAAATTTTACAAGTAAAATCTTCCTCTAAGAGATTATGATTTGAAGAGGGCTGGGGATATAGCTCAGTAGTAGAGCACTCACCTTGCAAGTGTGAGGTCTTGGGTTCAGTCCTCAGCACCAAAGGGAGAGGGGCTGCTATATGAAATTATTTTTATACAAGGAAGAGTACCAATCTCATCCAATTTTCATATTACATTGAAGCATATGAAATCAGTGGGTTTCGTGTATATCAAAACTAGTTGCATGTTGACAGTTGCACATGGCTCAACCTAATGGCAGGAACCAGCTGTTGTGTATCTTGCTGAACCTTTGTGATTGGACCAGATGATTCAGAAAAGGCAGGATCTTTAAGTTTGGTTTGTGTCTCCAAGTGTAAAATCGCAGAAACAAAGAAGGAACTATTAGTAATATAGTATTGTGACCTGAAAAAAAATTCTCCAGGCTACTTGGGAGTAGTTCAGAATTATGTCAGTATACCTGATGACAAGTTCTTTCCTTTTGGTTGTCTGTAATTAATTCTGCCCAGTATTTTTAAACTTCATTAGAATTTTAATTTATATTTAAGATTTTCCCTGCTACTTTCCTTGGATAAAAAGACAAGAGAACTTAGCAAATGATGAAATTGTGCTTACACTTACCATCTTGTTGATTTAGGATTTACCTTACATAATAACATCGTGTGACCAAAGTAGCTTGGTTTCCTACTGTGAAAACACTGATGGAATTTACCCACGCTCAGAGCCTGATCAAAATCAGGTGGACTCATCAGGCCTGGCTCATTTACATGCTGGAATTTTTTGTTAGAGATACAGATTTTAAGCCCTAAATTAGTGGCACATTAACTGTCTGAAACAATCCAAAGCAGAATCTCAGATACATATCTCCATTTAAAGTAGGTGATTTATGCTGATCTAAGGTTGATAATGGTGTCACATTTGTGAAATACAAAAAAAAATTTTTTTGTGAAATATGTCACAGCATTTTTAAAGAAAACTACAAAACAAATCTTCAACTCTCCTTTTGGGGGCTGGGCGCGTTGGCACATGCCCGTAATCCCAGTACTCGGGGAGGCTGAGACAGATGGATTTCCACGAGTTTGAGGCCAGCTTGGGCTACATAGCAAGACCCTGTCTCTTTTTAAAAAAACCTCTCCTTTTTGGACTATTGCTTTGTGGTATTAAGAATCTCAGAATTAGATTGAGTTCTCAGTTACAGTAACTGTTCATCTCAGATTCTTGCAACATTTGTCTGTTGTCTCCTTTTGAATGACCTTCATCTCTCTTTAGATCTTCTTTTCATGTTTTAATACCATGAACCAGGTCAAGCCATTTTATATAAGTAGTCAGGATATTTTTAAACTAGCATTTCAAAGTCCCCAAAAGCATATTTTGTTTCCCATCCGTATCTTTAAGTAGTTATATATACTACATTAAAGTTCTGAGGGGTTGAGGATTTAGCTTAGTGGTTGGAGTGCTTGCCTAGCAAGTCCAAGCCCGAGTTCAGTCCCCGGCACCAAAAAAAAAAAAAACACCAACCAGTTTTGTAATGTAGAGATAAGAAAATATGTTATCATAAAATCAATTATTTTTCAGTTCTGCTTTCTAAGATGAAAATGTCTTATGCAGAGCAGGGAGTTCCCCACTAGGAACAGGAAGGGTTTCCGGCTCCTCGGCTGGACTCAAGGGCAGAGCTATGCCCGGCATGGTGAGGAGCAGCTGGCTTCTGTTCTCTCCTGTTTTCGCAGTTCAAGACAGAGTCTGTTGGAAAAGGACTGGAAGGATGACTACTAACCTGAGAATTGTGGTTGTTTGTGGAGGGGAATGAGGGAGTGGGACTGGAGGTGGTGATCATAGAAATGTGAATCTTACTATGTTTATGTTTTGCTTTTTCACAAACACTATTGATGTGCTTTGTAATTAAAAATTAAGTTTCAGATTGCAAACGCGGATATCCTGTTGTCCAGAAGAGCGCGGCGACCTTAGTCCTGCTGTTCACAGCGACAGGCGGTGCTGCCCCTAAGGGGGCGTCTGTCTCACAGTCAGTCGCGAGGCCCCACGCGCTCCTGTTCCACCCACCTTCTCCTTGGCAGATGGGAAGAATTGTGCATTAGTGGTCCCAACAGTAGGTCTCAGTACAGAGTTCGTTCTGTGCCCTCATCAGCACCTGTGTCCAAGCATGCAGGCCTCATGCCGGGTCAGTCCGTCCCCCGAAGTCAGCTCCGTCGTTGCCGTCAGCGGTGGGGCTGGCAGGAGCAGGAGCCCCACTTTGCGCCGTGTCCTACTCTAAGACCCAGCGCTGCCCGCCGAGCCAGGCTCATAGCCCCGCCCTGCTCCTGGGAGGTTCTTGCTGAACACCATGTTAAAGCGTGTAACAAGGAAGCAGAGCTGTTCTGACCCCGCAGGAGCTGGAGTGAGGGCAGCGTCTGGGGCCCGCCTGCCTGCTTCTCAGGCCAGCCTCCCCCAGAGGAAGGGCCCCAGAGAGCCAGCTTCTCGCTCTCGGTGCCTGGGTGTCACTGCGATTAGCACTAAGGTCACAGGATGCCGCGTGTAGAACGCATCACCATGCACGTTTGAAGTGGTGGGGAGAGTCCAGAGCTCATCACAAGACTGCCATCCTGGGTAACTAACTGAGTTCCCTGCTGCTCAGTGTGTGCCCACTGTGAATCTGTATGTCAGGATCAGCGTGTATCTGTCATTCTTTCTCTCGGAGCGTAGTTTTTCAGGCCTTTTGTTGAAGCCTCAGCGTTCCCTCTGCCCTAAAATCCGACTCAGACCTCAGAACCCAGCACTGTAAGAGGAGACCCCCCGGCAGCGGCCTGCAGGGGAGCCTTGGCCTCCCCTGGGCGTTCCCTGAAGTGGGAGACTGCTGAGCTGCTTCAGCAGTGCTGCTTCTTGGTAATTCTGGATTATGCACTTACAAAGCTGAGAAGCGCCTTCTGAATCCTCTAGTGTACCTAGTCCGTTTCTTAAATGAAGAAATTCTTGCTAGTTTTTTGAGTAGCAGGATTGTGATCTTCAACTTTGGGCTTTAACTTGGCTTTTAATAGTTTAAAGTCTTTTTTCCAACTTAAGCTTTCTGTTAAGTCCCTAAAAGCAGCACCCATATCTATAAACTGTGCAGGGAAATCTCCAAAATAGTAATGCAGTACCATCTGCCCTTCAGGTGCACCGAGTATATTCGTGAAATTCACAGATTATTATTCCCTAGTAGTAATTTTTTTTACCGAGGGAGCTTCCAGTTGATTTGTACTTATTAAGAACATTTAGCTTTAAAGCATCTTAATTTTTAAAGACAGTCTTTAAATTGGAGCATTCTTGATTCCATGTTTCACCCTATGAAAGGAAGTAGAAACATTTCTTTCCTAGGAATTGTGCATTGGCCAGAATGTGTTAATGTTCAAGTGTAAGGGAAGCCATAGAAGAGTTAATATCCCTCCGGTTAGATATTTACAGAGTTAGGATTTCTCCTCTTTGGTACTTCAGCTATGTACTCTCGTGGCTTATTGATAACTGTCAGCACTAACCAAAATGTCATCATTTTGTACTCTCCCTTGAAAGTAGCTGTAGTTTTGTGCAAAAGAAAGTCCTTTGTACACATATGCTATGAATTTCAATCTCAGTCATACTTTTCATTCTGCTCCCACAGACACATGTGGTATTACTTGCATGACACATTCTAACTTTCTCTTTTGTATAGAACTTAAGTGTCAACTTTTTTGAAGAAATAAGGTTATCATATTTGCAGTGTGTATCATACATAAATTTTTAGGTTTAAAGATAGAAATACAAAAGCTCTTTTGTTTGTATAGATGCAGCGGCTTTATAATACAACTCAGTTCTCAGCATAGACAAACCTGTAATTTTAGCACTGGGAAGGCTGAGGCAGGAGGAATGCCTGGGCTTCATAGCAAGTTCAAGGCCAGTCTGGATTACATACTAAGACTCTACACACACACGTGTGTGTGCACGTATGCATTTTTTTAAAGCTCATAATCTCCGAGCCGAAATAGCTCAGTTGGAAGAGTGTTAGACTGAAGATCTAAAGTTCATAATCTCTCTTCTCAGGTGTAAGTAAAGTTGCTTTCTGGGTTTTTTTGTGTTTTTTCCCCATCCTTAAGTTGTACACACAGGATTCTATTGACAACTGAAAATGACAATAGCTTTACCTCTGTTATAACTAAAGATAGACTCTTCAGTGTATCATCCTAGATCACATTACTTCTTGGGGACTGGGGATTTAGCTCAGTGGTTAGAGCGCCTTTCTAATCTCTTTTAAAAACTTAAATTCGCTTGTGGCATGTACCAGTTCTCCATCTGAAATTGCTGTTTGAGTGGTGTCATGAAAGAGAGTCTGTGGCAAAGTATTGGACCCTCATGTAATGAAAATCACATTTTAAAGAAAGCTTAATAAATGTTTTTGTCCAATTTGGCAAGAAGAAAGCAGAGCCTAAATCTAAATTATTGTGTGTAATTTTGATCTGTTTCCTAAAGTGGTTTTTTTTCTTTTGCAATCTCCTAATGCTTAAACAATATTGGTTGAATATAGTTTTTCTTAATTAGGGGTTATTTTAAGCCTTCAAATTAGTGGCCTCTGCTACCTGTGTTTTAAAATACGCCTGTCTTTTCCTCATCCTGAATCTTCCATTTTCCTTCTGTGCTCCCCTTGCACTGCCCATCTCCATACCACCACCCCAAAATAAAGATTCTGGTATCAGATCAGAAGGTGAGTGGGCTTTCTGGAGAGGTGCAAACAACTTTTTTCTTTGTGTTTGTTTTCTGCCTAATGCAATAAGTAGTATATAGGAATTCTAATTTCTTTCTACTTTTCTTCTTCCTTTTTTTTTCTTTTGCCAAATAGTAATTCATCTTTTTCTGCTCACTGCACCTCAGTAACCACATGTCTGTTAGTCTTAAGTTGTTTTAAGGGTGGCTTTTTGTACATTTGCCATGCAGTGGGAGTAGATTCCTTCTTGATTACCTGTTGTGCAACTTCAGGTGTAACCTCTTGTACTCTTTGTTAACTTTAAAGATTGTATGTGGCTGTCAAAAGTTCTAGGTTGGCAGCTCTGTGGAGGGAAATCCTCGTTTCTGCCCAAAAGCATCGAGTGTGCCTGAGAGCCTGAATGCCATGCCAGCCATCTGGGCTGTTGGACTGTCTGGGGTGTTCTAGAGTGCAGAAAAGTAAGACTTCCTGTCCAGTCGTTTCCTGAGCCAGGCAGGTGGAGGTTATCATGCCTTTGTGTTGGGGACCCCACAGCACTTGGATTTGGCCGTGTCCTGCAGGACCTGATGACAGCTTACCTTGCAGGGAAGGAGCGTCGCTCCCAGATAGCTCTCACGAGAGGCCTGGAGCAGGAAGTGGTGGAGCAGATCTTCCTTGTTTGGGAGGAGCCTGAGGTGGACCTCGCGTCCTGAGTCTGGAAGGTAAATTTGTTGTTACCTGTAAATGCTGGTTCTGCTAGTTCATGCTATGCCAATCCAGACTTGCAGAGGTATCCCTCCTGCCAGCACGAGAAGACAGATGACTTGGGTGAAGATGGCTGTCAAGCCCTGGGTCATTTAGTCTTCCACCCTTACGAGCATTCGCTTTAAACAAAAGGGCAGATATATCTGTGACATCACCTTACTGTTCCAACACCTTGAGCACGTGCTGTGCTATGACTGTGGTGCTCTCTCTTGTTGATGTTTTTGTTTCTTCGTTTTTTTCATAGAGCGAACCATATGGATTGGTTTAAGAGGGCCTAGCAGAACCACAACCTTACAGGCAAGAACAAATGTCACTTTCTGCTACTTTCTCCTATACCAATCCAGACTGTAGGGACCAGAACATAAGATCTCCCACCCACTAAAGTGAGCATTGCCTTATTGCCTTATTTTTTGAGTATATCGACACTTTGTTCTCTTTAATAAAATGTGGCTAAAAGTTCTTTTCGCCAAATGCTATGCTTTAAAAAAAAAGTTATTATGACAGATTGTCATACCTCGCTCAAAAGGGAGTCTTGTCTACCACATTCACTTGGCAGTGTGCCAGCCAAACCTGCGGCTTGTCAGCATAACTGTGCCTCTCTTTTTGGATGAAAAAGAAACCCAGTTCACGTATTTGGCAGTCAGGCAGAGAGGAGTGAATCCCCTGCGTCAATTTTATACATGCACTTAACTGCCTCTGTCTGCTCTAATCGGTCACCCTCACAGAAGGGAGTAGTCTTGGTGTGCGCATGTGTTAGCATAGTCTGTGTCACCTGTCTTCCCTCCAGCCCCTCCTTTTCTGAGCACATCTGCTGGCAATAGGGATGGCCCTACAGTCTAGAATGATGTGGGGGAGATAGCGGAACCTGAAGGGTCCAGTATTTTAATTTTAAAAAGGCAGATAATCACAGTGAGTTTTTTCTCCAGCTCAAGGCAGCAGTACAGGTTCCTTCCCAGAACCCCACTGGCCAGGCCAGAGCGTGTCTCCAGGCACCTGAGGTGTGTTCACTGCTGCCCGCTCAGAGCAGCAGTCACTAGCTGATTCCGTCTCGGGTTCTAGACGTGTCCTACTTCAGTCTCTTCCTTTCCCTCAGAAACTACAAACTGCCGAGAGGGTAAGAGTTGAATATTGTTCGAGACTAAACCTCCTGTGGGTCAGCATCTGCCCAGGATGAGGGACCTTCAGTGGGAAATCCAGGGTCCAAATTGATTGGTTCTTTGTTTGCTTATCTGGGAGCTTTGAGGCTATTTTACTTTTTTCTGATTTATTCATATTACCAAGTCTTTTGCAACCTCACTTAAGCCTTTTGTTTATGTCCAAGACTGCAAATTATATTTAAAGAAGAGCTGATTATTCAGGGCCATAAAAACTGTTTCATATTTGTGTAAATTCCTGAGTTTACTTACTTAATTTCATTTACCATTGCATAAAC
Source organism: Hystrix cristata (assembly GCA_004026905.1). Lineage (NCBI taxonomy): Eukaryota > Metazoa > Chordata > Mammalia > Rodentia > Hystricidae > Hystrix > Hystrix cristata. The sequence continues at coordinate 27,362 of PVJO010001395.1, read as the reverse complement.
TCTGTGAATTGCCTTGCAGTTTAAGGATTAAAATGTCGTAAAAATGGTCATTTGGAAACAGTGTGATGTTTGGGGAAAATCCCTTTACGGTGCTCATTTAGTTGGTTTTTCTGAGTCTCCATCTTAATCATTGGTTGTAGAAACTCGTGTTTACCAGTTCTGACATTGTGAATTTTCTCTTTATACAGTAATTCATGCATAGGAGATTGTGAAATGGTTCTTTAACGATTTACTGTAGTGATCATCTCCAAAAGACTGTCCAGCTGCACCTTTTCAGTTACTCAGTGGTTTTCCCGCATGTTTGTCCTAATAGACTATTCTATGAATTTAACTTAAATTGAAAATGCAGGTAGCCAAGTTTTGTTTCTCCTGTTCGTGTTGTTGGAAACTACCTTGCTGATTGGAATTAGTTTTCTTTCTGCTCTTTGGCCAGATCTTTTAAAATTAAGAGTTAGGTTGAGTGAATTCATTTAGTACACACTAAAAATAAATTTCTGAAATGGCTTTATCTTATGAAGTCTGTCAGGTTTGTAATTCAGCCTTTAGAAAGATTGTTGCTTAAGTCTCGTATTAGGACTGTTGAATTTTGATGTCAAAATAGATCTGTTTAATATATGTGAATTCTTTCTTCATCTTGAATTTGATCCTGACATTACTTTTTCTAAATAGAATATTGCGCTATGGGGAAAACAGGTTTAATGCTTCTATTATTAATGTTAATGCTTAATTTTAAATGACATGTTTTAGGCTTTGTGTTAATAAGACAATAATTTAATAATTTTTATGTGACAGGCACCTATGGGGACCTGCTGGGGTGATATCTCAGAAAATGTGAGAGTAGAAGTTCCCAATACAGACTGCAGCCTCCCTACCAAAGTCTTCTGGATTGCTGGAATTATAAAATTAGCAGGTGAAAGCATGCATTCTAATTTACTAGAAAATGCCAGTGATACGTGTAACCTTTTGTACAAAGGTATGTTTAAAAATTTTGCAAATATTACCAAATAAATGTTACAATACAGAGTACGAGTTGGCAAATTTTTTTCTATGAAAAAGAACAAGTATTTTCAGTTGCGTAGGCTCTGCCGTGTCTTTCATATCTTTCCATTATAGCACTCAAGCAGTCAGTAGCAATGCATAAATAAATGAGCATAAATGTGTTTGGGGTGAATTTTATTTATGGACACTGAAAGTGTGAATTTCATGTAATTTACATATCTTATGAAGTATTATTTATTTCTCTTTCCAACCACTTACCAATCTAGAAACTATTTTTAGGTCCTAGGCTGGAAAGAAAGAAAAGAAGGTAAGAAGGTAGATCAGGCAATGGACCATAAAATAGTTTTACAAACCCAGTTATATGGGAAAATATTTTGAAAATAACAAAAATTGAGATACTACCCAGGCGTGGTGGAGCACGCCTGTAATCCCAGCACTCGGGAGGCCGAGGCAGGAGGATCACCTGGAGTTTGAGGCCAGCCTGGGCTACATATACTTGGTGAGTTCAAGGCCAGTCTGGACTACATAGCAAGACCCTGTCTCCAAAAGAAAAGCTGAAATACTAATAAAAGACATGAGGTCGGCAGTACTGTTAAAGAAGTACAGATGATTTCATATGTCTTGGTTTCTTTCTCCTCATTTTCATGGCCTCCACTATTCCCAGCCCTTGTAACTTTACTGCTCATGAATTAAATGTACTAGAGACCTCCTGTGTTAGACACTGTGGACAAGCAACATGAAGAAATGTAAGACTTGCTGTACAAGCAGGGAATGAGTGTGCGTGTGGCATCCCTGCCCATTGAGCAGTGTATATGGATGCAGCGTGGCGCTGCCTGACAGGTGCCGCAGCCCCTCAGGTGACAGGAGCAGCCCTTGGGTTACTGCCGCTAGCGGGGTCTCGCTCGTCTCCAGCCTTCTGCTGTACAACGCTGCTTACTGCTCTGCTGCACATTGCTGATAGATTTATCTAAAGATAGCCTTTTTATTTCTTTTTTTTTTTTTTTTTTGGTGCAGTGTTAGTGATCCTAGGCAAGCACTCTACCACTGAGCTGCATCCCCAGCCCCTAAAAATAATGATTCCCCTTTTCTGCCAAGCTGCACCATATCACCAGCCCATATTTTTCATTGCTGCCCCACATAAGCGATCTGTTGTAATGAAGCTTGTGTATGTGTCTGTGTCCCTTCTTCCCTTCCGCCTTCATGCAGTGTTTTTCGTCACCTCTGTGCCTTCAGTCAAGACTGTCCCAAGCTCCGTATACTTGGTCGTGTTACCCAGTCGTTTCCCAGTGCAGCCCAGTCTTCCTTGAAACATTTCCCTGGCTATATAAGCACACTTTAAATGCTTCTATTATTTTCTACACAGTAATTTAAAACAACTACTTACAGTTTCTGTTGCAGATGTTGAGTCAGTGCATTTAAATAGCTCTAAGAGTAAAGCATTTAATATCCAAGAATTATTTCTCACTTACATCTGTGGTTTTTACATTTCCACTTCATCCAGTTTTATCCTTGGTGATCTTTGAGTTGCTTTGCCCGTGAGGAGGTGAGCCTCGTGATAATCATAGAGTTCGTACTGTAATGCAGATACTCAGGAGGCTAAGGGAGGAAGGTTGTAAGTTTGAGCCCAGCCTGAGCAATTTAGTGAGACACTGTCTCAGAATTATAAGGGCCGAGCAGTGTAGCTCAGTAATGAGTGCTTGTCTGCCATGTGTAAGCTCCTAGATGAATCCCTAGAATTATTGAAGTAAGTAAGTATGTAAAAAGTTCATCAGTAACTTGCAGCCTCAAAAATTGTTCTGGGGGCTGGGGACTTAGCTCAGTGGTTAGAGTGCTTGCCCCGCAAGCGCAAGGCCCTGAGTTCGATCCCCAGCACCAAAAAAAAAAAAAAAAAATTGTTCTGTGAATTGTTGAATTTTGTCTCTTAAGTTTAATGTCATAAATTCTCATCAGAGGTACTAGTACATGAAAATGCTAGTTGAACTTCTCAGAAATATAAGTGAATTTGGTCCTGTTTTGTTCCATAAAGGCCTTAAATGAAACCCCAACTTGTTTAATACAAGGTGTACTAAATTAAAATCCAGATATGTACTTAGCATTTTTCCGCAGACCATAAGGCTTCCTATTTGCCTGTGATATAGTAGTTTTTGAGTGACTACATTTACTTTTGTTTTTATTGAACTTTCTACCTAAATTTTCAAATCATATTTCCAAAGAAAAGAAAAATTTAGATGACTTTTTTTCCCTTACGGTACTGGAGCTTGAATCCAGGACCTCATGCATGAGGCCAGCACTCTACCACTAGGCTGCCTCCTCAGCCCTGTTTTACTTTTTTTTTTTAGTGGTACATTTTAAATGTACATAATGGTAACATTCATCATAGGGAATTTGTACCTGTACATGATATATCTTGCCCTTTTCACTTTTTATTTTGAGACAGGGTCTCACCAAATCAAGCTGACCTCAAACTTGAAATCCTCCTGCTTTAGCCTCCCAGTACCTGGGATTATAGGCATGCAGCCCCATAGCGGCTAAACTGAAATTGAGGGTGGTGGGGGCTCTGTCTTGAGACAGCGTCTCACTGTGTAGTCTAGGCTGACCTCAAATTTAAGATCCTCCTGCCTCATGCTGGGGTTATAGGCATGTGCCACCAGTCCCTGCTTTAAATTTAGATTGCGCAGGTAGCCACATCCAAACTATCCAAAGTAACTGGCTGCCTAATCTAGTCGATGAAGCATTTTCTTTGAAATATACTTCAACTGGATTTCTGTGACATAACAGAGTTTTATAATTTAATAAAACCTGTTGCATTTTTTAGAATTCCTTGTGTCAGTACTGGTCATTGAACCCAGGCCCTTTGCACTGAACTACATCCCCAGACTCTTTTTTTGTTTGCTTGTTTAAATTTTCAGTCAGGGTGTCCCTCAGTTGCCCAAGCCGGGCCTGAACTTCAGATCATCCTGCCTCAGCTTCCCAGACTGCTGGAATTATTGGTGTGCACTGGCACACCCAGCCAGAACTATGTATTGTGATAGAGCTGTGCTACCCGCTTTCACTGACAGGGCTTTTTCCCCCTAAAACCTGAGAAAGTGTGGTAAAATTGAAATGCATTCAAAGGTGGAAGCTTTGAAAATAGTTGAACTAAATGCGTGCAGCAAGTGATTCGCAAAGCCTGGTCCAGACCAGTAGCAACACCAACACCCCAGACTCTGCCTGTGCACAAGCCACTAGGTCGATCCCCAGCACTGCACACAAAACTCACCAAGCAGCTAATAAATCTGAATCAGTGTGAAGCTCCCGAATTAGCCCAGGCATCTCTCTGTTCGCAGAGCCATCAAGTGGTTCTGTTCCCCGATGTGTCCTGAAGCTTGGTGACCCGCCAGCTGCTGCGTTACTTCTCTAGCTTTCTCACTGTGTAGTGATCACTTTGTCGGTTTCAGGTTACAACGCCCTTTTAAGATATGAAGGATTTGAAAACGACTCTGGTCTGGACTTCTGGTGCAATATATGTGGTTCTGATATCCATCCAGTTGGGTGGTGTGCAGCCAGTGGAAAACCCCTGGTTCCTCCTCGAAGTAAGCGCTTGGTTTACCTACTGCAGTCTTCAGTATACCTCCCTTGATGATATCTCACACATTCAAAGTAACCTTTGTGCCAGTAGGCCATGTATTTGTTTTCTCTGTTTTTGTTACTTTTGAGAACTTTAATATTCAAATTTGCAGGAAAATTTGTCCCTTTTTTAACAATTAAAGCAGTTCTTCCTTATTCTAAAATATAACTGATTATTTCTTTCGTTTTAGCTATTCAACACAAATACACAAACTGGAAAGCTTTTCTAGTAAAAAGACTTACTGGTGCCAAAACACTTCCTCCTGACTTCTCACAAAAGGTAAAAACAGGATCTTAACAAAGCACTGAAAGGCTCTTAAGAAAGAGTAACTTGGAGGATCTTTATTGTTTTAATTTCATGAACTGGATAATCTGTGTTAAATATTAAGTACTGCCAGTATTTTTAGCAACCAGTATTAAAGTTGCCTGTTGGACACCCGTTCGTCATTGAGTTCCAAATAGACTTTGTGTACTTTTCTTCCAAGGTCTCAGAGAGTATGCAGTACCCTTTCAAACCCTGCATGAGAGTAGAAGTAGTTGACAAGAGGCATCTGTGTCGAACACGAGTGGCAGTGGTGGAAAGTGTCATCGGAGGAAGGTTGAGACTGGTGTACGAAGAGAGCGAGGACAGGACGGACGACTTCTGGTGCCATATGCATAGCCCCTTAATCCACCACATCGGTTGGTCTCGAAGCATAGGCCATCGATTCAAAAGATCTGGTAAGCACCTGTCACAAGAACTCCTGTGGAAAGGACCGTAGAGGCCAAATCACACTGCTCATTTTTCGTCGCAAAATACCATGGACCAAAAGTAGCATTCTAGGACTAGGGCTGTAGCTGAGGTGTAGAACATTTGCCCAGCATGTGCAAGGCTGTGGGTTTGACGCCCCCCAGCTCCTCAGGGCAAAAACAGCATTCTAGTTGTTAGGGCTGCTGATTCTATATTAATTAGTGAAGGGTTCACACCACATTAGTGTCCTCATTCCTTTGTATTCCTTCCACTTGCTGTCAATTAAATAATACACTTTCCTGCACAAAGCCCTGGGTTTAATCTCCATTGCTGCAAAAATAATGTATGTGTAATAATTGTAATAACGCACTTCTGGTCACAGGTATTTTCTTACTCTATTATCCAGCCCATTTGAAAGATCTCAAGGTAGTCTTTCCTTTTCCATTCAGTTTTAATCAAAATGGTAAGATTAACTGTGGTTCAGACACATCGATCATGTGTCTGAAATCGTAATCCCCTATTTACATAATTACCAGCATTCTTCGTGGCTGAAACATGTCTAACAACATATGTACATGTGCACTGAAGAGAGAAAAGTCTGTTACCGTACATGATTCACGAGGGCATAGAAGGCATGTCCTTGGCCGTGTTTTAGAATATTACATACCTTGTGAGTGTGAAACCTTCGACAAAACGTGGTTTTTGGTCTTCTCACCAATGCTGACAGATTAGTATGTAACTTTTCCTTGTAGATATTACAAAGAAACAGGATGGACATTTTGATACACCACCACATTTATTTGCTAAGGTAAGAAGTTTTTATAAGAACCCTCATTTGTAAGTTAGGTTTGAAAGAGGGTTGTGGGTTTTTTCCTAAAATGATGAAAATCACAGTTACATGTGTTCACTGAATAGGACTCAGACCTGATAATTTATAGGTGTCACAGATCTCTATTATAATTAGCCTTAAATTCTGTCTGTTTGTCTGGATTCTCTTTATTCCCTAATGGAAGTTTGTGTTATAATATTAGGTAGGAGGAGAAGGCATCTGGTAAACCTTTTCAAATTGGTGATGTTTTAAGTATTAAGGTGACAGTGCTTATAACAGTGTATGTGCTTTCATATAATTCTTCAGGTAAAAGAAGTAGACCAGAGTGGAGAATGGTTCAAGGAAGGAATGAAATTGGAGGCTATAGACCCATTAAATCTTTCCACAATATGTGTTGCAACGATTAGAAAGGTAAGATAACAAATTTTGTTTTAAAATAATAGGTTTTAAATAACAACTCTAGGAACTGGTTTCAAGCTGATAGGAGGAGGATGCCCCTAGCATGTTCCATTTGACATGAAATATGTGTGTCTCTGGATGTTTCATGGAGAGACAGTTTACTAGAAACTTCAAAATGAGTTTGAATTCTGTTGTCAGATCTATCTTGTTCTGTTTGTCTTTTGAGACAGGGTCTTGCTATATAGTTTAGGCTGGGCTCAAACTCAGTATGTAGCCCAGGCCGGCCTTGAACTCATGATCTTCCTGCCTCTCAACCTCCAAATGCTGGATTACAGGCATGTGCCACCATGCCCATCTTCAGATCTTGTTTTGTATTTCTTGTTAGGATAGTCATCCTGAGTCTGCTCCCCATATTTGCAGAAGTATACCCTAAGTTAGAGGAAGAATAATGATTTAAGTTACTTCCTGGTCAAAGCTGGTCAATACCACAGAATTGTAACAAGGCCAAGTTTATCTTCAGTTTTCTGTGTTTGCTTTTTACGAATTTCCTTCCTTTTGCTAGTACTTTATTTCTGCCTCTTTTTCCTCTCATGAAACTAACTGTTCTTATGAAAATATATAGAAGAGGATTTCTCAATTCCCTGTAAGCATCATAATCTCCCGGGGAACTAAAAAAAATACAGATGAAGCCAGGCATGGTGGCACATTCCTGTAATCCCGGCACGTGGGAGGCTGAGGGAGGAAGATTGTGAGCTCAAGGCCAGCCTGGACTGCATAGCAGGTTTAAGTCTGGCCTGGAATATACAGCAAGACCCTGTCTCAAGAAACCAAAAAACAAAAAGGGGAAGAGCATGTAGGTGAGCACACCCCTCTCCTGCATTCTGACGCAGTCGTCTGAGTTGGGACTTGAGCATTGGCATCAAGGCCCAGGCCCAGCGCGGTTACCAGCCGCTGTCCGGAGCCTTTATGTCATAAAGGCATAACTTAGATGATGACTCGCGTTTCAGCACGTTTTGAAACCGTAAATCAGAAAACCTAGAAACGATGACAGTGGCCAAGCTGTCCCTGTGTCTGTCTTACAGTCACACACTGAGTCAAGGGTGCACCCAACCCCTGTTCTTGTTACCTGGCTGGTGGTGGAGCACTCGATCAGGTCTGAAGTACGGGGAAGGACAGTGTGACAGTGACAGCCCCGGCCTGTCCTCCCCTCTCTGTCCTGCCTCTGCGTGGCTCCAGGGTCCCAGTCCCTTCTCTTGCACTTTCCCTCTCAGGTCCCCTGCTCCCTCATTCCCCCAGCCTCCCTGAGACTGTCTCGCAGCCCTGCAGCTCTAGCTCCCACCTGGGTCGCTCCGGCTATTTCCGTGTCTGTGGGCCAAGCCCAGCCTTGGGCGTGGCTGGTTCCCCGGGTGATGTGCCTGGCCCCATCCAGTCGGCTGTATTTAGAAGAACCCCATGCAAGTGAGGTCATCCTGTCCAGTGGTCTTCAGCCAAGCCGTTAAGCTCACAGAAGAAAGTTGGCATTCATGCCCAAGAAGGAGAAAGAAACGTAGAGCAGGACTGTGGATCCAGGCAGGCCAGGCTTTAAACGTGGCGTCTTCAGTCAGTTCTTTAGCAGGCAGGGTAAATTGGTGCGAGCACGGTCACACAGAGGGAAGGGTGCGGTGCAGGAGGGTAGGTGTCCATGGAGCGCGGTCAGGAGCAGCAGTAGCCAACAAGACACTTGAGACAGGTTAACCACAAAGATTTCTGAGAAAAGCGAAGACTGATGTGTGAGGCGGAGCTGTGGGACCCGGTGAGCGATCGCCTCTGAAGAAGGGAAGAGCCACACCTGGTGCCCTAGACAGACTAGAGAGGATCTTGAGCACACACTCAGATGCAGGATTGAGCGCGTCATAAAGCTGATAGACGTTGGTCACTGAAGCACTGACCGTGCGTAAGGTCCAGAAAACAGCAGAATTAAAGTCACAGGGTCAGGGCCCAGCGGGGGCAGGGAACCCTTGCTAGTGTGCAGGGGCCCTGGGCTTTGTCCCCAGCAGGACAGAAAACAATTACAAAACATGACAAAGGAATGACAGAGACACGAATATGACTCAGGGGACTGAGATGCAGGAAAAGGCTGCGAGAAAGTGTCAGAAAGTTAAGAGTTGCTTACAGTCATCAGACACTGCAGGGAGGCCAAAGTTTGGGGAAGGAAAGTGTAGGGGGAGGCCTCTGGGTCACATTACTGATGAACGTAGCAAGTTGGCTAAGGACAGATGTGGACCAGCAGGGAGTCATACAGTGAATTTGAAGGAGGTCTCTGGGTGCAGCATATACAGAGTTTGCTGAACAGTGCTTATGCCTTTTCTGTAAGTTTCAATCTTCTTTGTGTTTTTTTGTGCTGGGGGTAAAATACACTTAATGGAAATTGGGAACCAATAAGTGATGTTTTTAGAACGAGGTCCTGGTGGTACTAGAGGAGATGGAGAAGTTTGTCTTGTTAAAAATGGGGGAAGAGCCACTACTTGTTACAAGAATAAGGCATAAAGAATAGGGAATGAGGACCCTTCCATGGGCCAGAGCATGAGAGAGGTCGAGTTGGAGCTTGAAGAAGGTGGAGAAGGTCTAGAAAACTCCTCTCTGTGATAAAGCCAAAAGAAGGAAGGAGCTGGACCTGGCAGCTCAAGCCTGTAAAACCAGTACCCTGGGAGGCTGAGACAGGAGGATCTAAGCTTGGGCTCAGCCTGGGCAACTTAGCAAGACCCTATCCCAAAACAAAAAATGACCTGGGGCTGTAGCTCAGCACTAAGGTCCTGCGTTCAATCCTCAGCAATCCCTCGCTCCCCCCAAAAAAACTGACAATAGACCATTAAACTATAAAAGAACAGCAGCTTCATGTTTGGCTAATACATTGTTTTACTCTGACCTCTGAAATCATTTCTGGATAATTTTGGCTTTTGTTTCTAGTATACACTATAGTTTACATAGATTTTTCGCCATAACTTCTATTATTGAATATGACTCAGTAAGAAATGCCTTTTTACTTTGAAGAGCTCTTCTAGTGGTGGTGTCTACCTCTCAGTACTTGGGCTGCTCTTGATTTCCAAGGTGCTGGCTGATGGCTACCTGATGATTGGTGTCGACGGCTCAGAAGCAGCAGACGGATCTGACTGGTTCTGTTACCACGCAACCTCTCCTTCTATCTTCCCTGTTGGCTTCTGTGAAATTAACATGATTGAACTTACTCCACCCAGAGGTATTTCGTCCCGAGAAAACGCCAGGGTGCTCCTTGCTCTCTCTGCGCGCGGTGTCTGTTTATGTTCGGCACAGCGCCGAGTCGGCTTGGCGTGTGGATGTGCTGTCGTGGGTGTGTATGTATGTAGATGTACGTGAGCTGTCGGACGCGTGCAAGCATCACATTCGAGGTAGCTCGGATAAATGACGTTAGATTTTTCCTGAGCATCGGTGTTCCAGACCTCACTGAGACAGGGATCTCGATAAGCTATTGGAGATGTGAACATTTTTTTAAACGTATACTTAGCCTGTGATGAAAAGAGGTTTCCCTCTGTACCACATGGTACTTTAAAAGGAGATAAGTCTTTAAGTAATTCTCATGATTTAACTAGTGATTTTTCTAATGTCAGTATCTGACCCCTGGTTTTTTTGTAAGATGGGGGGAAAGTAGAAACAAAGGTTTATAAAAGTAGTATGTGCTCAGTTAGTTTTCTTTGAAAAAAAGAAAAACATCTCTATAGAGTGCCAGACTGTCGTAAAGTCGAGGATTGAAAGAGCAAGAACCTGGGGTCGTGGTGTAGCTCTTTGTGGGTGAGGGCTGCTGGGGTTCGAACTCAGGGCCTTGCACTTGCTAGGCCAGCGCTCTACCACTGAGCTAAACCCGCAATATGCCATGTCACTCTTGATAGCGCGGACCCTGCACTGCAAAGATAAAGCGCTGGGCTTGGTGGCGCACACAGTCCCGGCACTCAGGAGGCTAAGGCAGAAGGATCACCACTGAGTTCGAGGCCAGCCTGGGCTACAAAACACAAAAAAATAAATAAAAAGCAAAAGTCTCTTCTTCCTGTCAGGAGCAGAGAGGAGAGTGGCTTTTGCACTAGGTAAGTAGGACACTAGTGTATCTAGGAAGGGAGGATGTCTGTACTGCAAGGAAGAATTGTTGCACTCTCAGTATTAGGCTGTGACTTAGAGGTTTGTCTTGTCACCTCAGATGTGAGACTTCGGGGTCAAGTTACTTTTTACCTGCATTTTAATATTATGCCAATTTGGAATGAACTACTGCTTAAACCAATTGTGTTTTTTAGGTTATACAAAACTTCCTTTTAAATGGTTTGACTACCTCAGGGAAACTGGCTCCATTGCAGCTCCAGTGAAACTGTTTAACAAGGTAAATTTACAGGGCAGCTGGGTGAGGACAGCCACAGATGCAGTCCGTGTCGGCGAACGCGCCTTTGCTAATATGAGAATGTCCTAATGAAGATTAGTGGAAATGTTGGAAAATAAACAGTATGAGTATTTACTTAGGAAAAGAAGCTTCTTTCTAAATTGCCTGATCTTTAATCCGAGTGAAGTAGAAGTGAATACACTTCCTAACTCACTGTGAAACCCTTTGCCCTCAGAACGTGTTCACACACAGGATGGCTGGGCCTCAGGGCTCCAGTCACAGTGTCCGGCCCCGGCGCATCTCTGTCTTGCTTTCCTCATGACCACAACCTTGCGCGTCCTCCCGTGCACTGGTGCTGACCATTCTCTCCTTTGTGCCAGGACGTCCCCAATCACGGGTTTCGTGTTGGAATGAAGTTAGAAGCAGTAGACCTCATGGAGCCACGTCTAGTGTGTGTAGCCACAGTCACACGGATTATCCACCGTCTCTTGAGGATACATTTTGATGGATGGGAAGAAGAGTATGATCAGTGGGTAGACTGTGAGTCCCCTGATCTCTATCCTGTCGGATGGTGTCAGTTAACTGGGTACCAGCTACAGCCTCCGGCATCACAGTGTAAGTTGGTATACAGAAAAGGTGGCCTTCTGTACAAATCAGCAGTTCTAGCTGGGCATAGTGGCACACACCTTTAGTCCTAGCAGTCAGGAGGCTGAGCCAGGAAGGTCTGAGTTCGAGGCCAGCCTGGGCTACATAGCAAGAGCCTGTCTCAAAAAAAGAAAGAAACAAATCAGCACTTCTCCAGAGAACTATCTCACATAAATCACCTGATTGGTTGCAAGGTACAGTGTTAGGAATCAACAGTAGAGTCACAGAATGAGACCATGCGTACCATGGCTATTTGAACTCAATAGTCAAGTTTCAGAGTGACCTATAGAAACAACAGTCATCCCAAATTCAACTGTTCTAGTGAGTTTAAAAGTACAGTATATACAAAAAAAAAAAGAATTATAGTTTATAGAGTATATACTCTACAGTTTTTTGTTTGTTTGTTTTTTGGGTTTTTTTGGTGCCAGGGATCGAATTCAGGGCCTTGTGCTTACAAGGCAAGCATTCTAACCACTGAGCTAAATCCCCAGCCCTATACTCTATAGTTTGTACTCATTTTGCGTGCATAAGGCCCTGTGTTCAATCCTTAGCGCCCTAAAAATAAAAATTGCAGGCTGAAAAGGTGTTGGTATACTGTCTAGTGAGTGCTGTTGAATAGTGGAATCTGTGTGATATTGATGAGCATAGTTTTGCAGGAAAAAATACACCCTTATTTTCAAAGCATTATGTACATTTTTTTTCTTTTTTTTTGGCACTGGGGATCGAACTCGGGGTGCTCTACCACTGAGTTAAATCCCCAGCCCCATCATGTACTTTTGTAAGCATAATGGTCTTCGTGAAGATAGTTCATTCGAGAACTATCTTTTTAATGTTAAGAAATTATTTGGTACCAATTTTTCTCTTTTGTTTTTCAGCATCAAGAGAAAGTCAGTCAGCTTCGTCAAAACAGAAGAAAAAGGCTAAGTCCCAGCAATACAAAGGACATAAGAAAAGTGGGTCACCATGTGGTGTTTACGCACATTTTCTAATTGATAACCAATTTGGGCCACGGTTTTCTTGTGCAGAAAGTTCTGTCCCTCGCCAGAGCTGATGATTGTGCTGTATGTATTCTGCTTAAAGGTGCAGTATGCCATAAAAGGCAAACCTTTTCACAAGTGAGAAATACCGGAGCAATGCATGCCATGGTAGTGAAAGCATACATGATCAAGAATAGAGCCTAAGAATGGTTCTTCAGATAATATGTTAACCTTTTAAAAGTTAACCCCTTTTAAACTTATTTATAAACAAAAAAACCAGGTGTTTGATGCTTAAAGTAAACCTGGAGCCCAACAAATCCATCCTTCTTACAAAGTACAACTCTCTTTATCTGATGAAAGTTGGAAGAAATCCAAGTCAGTGGCTAACAAAGCAGGTTTTTGTGTTTTTTCTATGCTGTATTGTACCTTACCCTGAATTCTCGTTGACATTAATAGCCACAGTATTAATGTAAAAAACATTGATAACTGCATTTAATTCTTTTAAAATCCTTTTCCCCTACCATAGAAAGCCACAGGTTTTTGTCTTTGTGAAATTGGTTGTGGAATATTTCATTTTAAGATACATTTATTTTTATTCAAAAAAAGTTTTAAGTGAAAAGTACTTGAGAGTTAGTACTGAAGACTTTTCCGGCTGATCTGTCTCATGAACCAAGAGACCAAAGCAGCAGAATGAAGCATTCTCTATTCTTGCCCTTCTGTTTACAGTGATTCATTTGTAATTTTTTAAGTGAGGAACTTAAAAGTTTGTAGAAGCCACAGTAGTTTGGTTGGCAGCAAGAGTCCTCCCTGTGAGCCCCTCGCCTGCCTCCACCAGTGACCGCATCAGAGCCCACCTGGTGCCTGTCTCCAGGGCGGCTCCTCTCACAAACCCAGAGCTGTTTGCCCGCAGCTCTAGTAGTGGCCGGTACTCACAGGAGAGGACCGGGGAGAGCGCTAGAGAGCAGGCAGAGGAGAGTGAGCTCCCACTTCGTGTGGACAGTTAGGAAGGTGTTCCGAGGAATTGAGTGGCTGAGGATTACCCATGGCAGGTGCAGTCACTGAGCTTTCTGTAAAGTGAATTAACAGGCTGAGTTGAACAGGATTTGAGATTTCAGCCAGGCATCATAGGACACGCCTATAATCCCAGCATTTGAGAGGCTGAGGCAGGAGGATTGTCGTGAGTCCGAAGTCAACCTGGGCTACATAGCGAGACCCTGCCTCAAAAAAGACACACACACGCACACAAGATTTCAGAATTTTCTTCTGAGACATCAAATTAAGAATGGTTTTTGTTACTCAGTGGCTTATGAAGAGTACTTCCTCCTAATTTATGGGCATTGTGTTCACAATTCACATGTTTCACTCAGTGCAACTCTTGTAGGATTTGTTTCTGGCTGATGAGGTTTAAATTATTTTGAGTTATAGGTTAGAGACATGGGAAGAAATATGTAATTAATGAAGTAATAATACACATACCCTAATTTTCAGTAATATTTCTCATTACCAGATTTCTGGATCATCCAGAAAAATGAGTTTAGCTGTAGATGGAACATATTCTGAGCTGATATTTTGATAGCTCTTAATATTATGACATCTCTAGCACTTTTGGATGGTTCTTCAAACATAGGGGAAAAAAATACTAATACAGGCCCATAGTCCTGCATTGGAAACCCTTGGAATTCACAGGTTTTTTTTGTTTGGTTTTTTTTTTTTTTTAGCCAGGGTCTAACTGTGTAGTCCATGCTGGCCTTGAACTCAGCAGTGATTCTCCTGCCTCAGCCTCCCAAGTGCTGGGGCTACAGATGTGTGCTATCATGCCTGCCCTGGATTCTAGAAAAGAAATACAGCATTTATTGCACAACACCTTTTGCAAACTGGAGCATTTTCTGATGTGAAACTATATGATAAATATCTGCATGAACCAAGTGCTACTCATCCCGTAATCCCAGCTGTTCGGGAGGCTGAGGCAGGAAGGACTGCAAGCTGAAGCCCGGCCTGGGTAGCATTAAGAAGACCCTGTCCAAAAAAATATAAGGGGGTGAAGTCTACAGTTGCAGCTCAGGTTAAATCATGCCTAATGCGCATGCAGCTCTGGATTTGATCCTCCAGCACTGCAAAAAAGAAAAGGGGGAAGGGCGGAGTAAAGATTACTTTAGTCTGGTTTTGTTGCCAAAATCTTACGAGAAAACTTCCTGAGTGTTGAAGTTAAAGATAAGAAATTACATTGCCTTTAACCCAGCACCCTGGGCGATTGAGGTAGGACAATTAAAAGGTCAGGCCCAGCCTGGGCAATTTAGCAGTTAGTAAGAGACCTCCACAGCAAGGCCCTGGGTTCGACTCCCAGTACCACCAAAAAAAGAGGGAAAAAAATGGGGTGCTGTATTGAACAGCAGTTTTCTTTGTAAAGGTATTAAGTGCTCCTTAATCTTTTTTTATATTACTCAACAGAAAGTTCTCCCACGAAAGTTCAGTTGCCCAAGTGAGAAAAAACTTGAGGTTTAGAAACCCGTGGCGTCCACTGCAGACCGCAAGGCCTGCGTCTGTCTTGGGTTTGCTGGTCGCTGGTTGTGTCCTGGCTCGGCTGTTTCATCTTTGAGCTGTCTGGTGTTTTGGTCCTTCAAATTTCTGGCCAGTTCTGCACTAGTGCATACTCGTTAGAGACAGACAGTTGGCTGGCTCTGCTGTGGCAGCTTGGCGGTAAGCAGCTGCGCTGTCAGAGGAGCTATGCTAACTGCACTTTGGAAAGCGGGAGTAATGTTCTGTCTAGAGGGTCATGTGCTGTCCGGTCTCAGAGCCTCCCTCTCCTCACAGTGTGTGTGGTGATTGTGGAGCAGGGACAGCAGCATTAATTTCTGTCTTAAATGTCCTTGTTTTCAGGACTCCAGTGAGTGCTCTGAGCTAGAGATTGCTTCTTTTGCCCTTTTACCTCTAAGTAAGTCGTGTACTAGGAAGAGTCTTCAGTGGTTGCTGTGTGCGGTTTTGGCTTGAGAGTTAGCTTCCAGATCGTGTTATGGAGGGCTACTGTCCAGTGCAGATGTGCCCATAGTGACGATTTTGCACAGCCTCATTGTGATTGCTCTTACCTGCATCATTTCCGTGAAGGAACATGTAGTTTCCAGTCACAAAAGATGGAGATACCCTTCCGCTTTCAGCCTGACTGACATGCTTCGCTTGGTGGCTCGGTATCTGCGAAATTCAGGGTATGTTTTTTGGGTGGCGAGATTGTTTGAGCCCTGGAAGCTTATGTTCGCTTGTGAAACTAACCAAAGGGCATGATAAATTTGTTTCAAAAGAAATTAAAAATTTTTAGACAATAAGTAATAAACTTGGAATTTTAGAAGTGCTTTTTAGAATAATAGATTGATCGCTAAAAGGGGAGCACATTTCTGTCATTTTCTATTTATAATGTGTTTATGTTGTCCTTACCCCCAGGTAATGTATTCGAAACTGTCTTGCTCTGATTTGTCCTGGGAGCAGTGCCCTCAGCCCACCGCAGGTGGGGCATAGACTGGGGTACAGCCTGGCACGCGTGAGGCTCTGCCAGGCCCAGCTCTGCAAAACAAAAAAGAAAAAAAAGACCCCTCTCTCCTCCTTTGGTTTTGGTTTTTCCGCCTCCTCGGGCTAAGATTTCCCTGAAAGGAATTGGCCAGACGTGCTCTTCCCTGAGCGCTCTCTTGTTCCTTGTCCTTGGTTTTGTTTAAAATGTCTTTGGGAGTCGGGCCCAGGATTATCAGACCCTGAGAAAGTAGAGACTCTCCCCATCAGGGTCCCCGCACCCGAGATGCAACCTCATTAGCAGATTGCTGCGACGTCCTATGCACCCAGCCTCCCTCCTTACACATTGCGCTTGTCCTCCCACCGCGCGCTCAAAGCTCACTCCAGTCTGACTTGATATTTAGAGAGGAAGATGCCGGTTGGGAAGAAGCCTGTCAGTCTGTCGAGCCTGCCCATGACAGGCGGGGCGCGGAGGAGCTTCTCTGGTGACGAAGAGTTGACTCCTCCTCCGTACCGAGCCCTGCCGGCACACACAGCCCCAGAGGCCTTCCCGCCTCCCAGCACTAGCCGAGAGTTCAGGCCCAGCCTCAAAACAGGTAACAAGGTGCCCAGCGCCGCAGGCACTGCAGAGGGTACAGCGCTGGGCAGGGTGGCGGGAGACAAGGCGGGCTCTGTGGCAACAGGTGCTCACTCGTCAGCTCCTCCTTTTTTTTTCTCCTGAGTTCATCCTCACCAGTCCTCAGTAGTCACTTCACTGAGACGGATCACCAGGGAAGGAGTCTGTGGCGTTGTGAGGCAGCTTGGCGTCTGTCACGAATCACGAGCATGCTGGACCATTGTGCACCCCAGAGTTCTGTGTGGCTGGACGGGGACACTGTCTGGAGGCATCGGCCTCGCTAATCAGATCCCAGCCTGGAGGCTTCATTCACAACATCCCTCAGCCTCTCGTCCCTCTGCAGCAAGGGTGTAGCTCCAAGTTCTGCATTAATGTTGGTCTTGGTAGTAGCATTTACCATGATTGTAGCTGAATAACTGAGGTGTAGAAATGCAGTATCTGTATAATCCTGCTGTGGAATTTGCATACTTTGGTGTTCATAGGTGCATAGTGATTAATTAGGTAAACGATACCACATAGGGTAGGCCGGGGTGGTAGATTGTAAGGAAGAGTGCAGAAGGTCTCATCCTTTGTGCTGTTATCGGAGGGGTCAGAAAAGTTTCACTTTGCTGTGACGGCCCAATCGGTGTGGCTCACACAGCCGCGAAGCCAGAGTGGTATCTGCCTGTCCACTTCCACATCCCAGCTGTTGATGTTAGACAGAATTGTGTTACCTGACTGGCATTCTTTAAAATGTCCTTTGTATGTCGAAAATCTAGACAGAACTTGGTTCCTAGCTGTTTTCTTCTCTGCCATTTGCTAGTATTTTTGCTCCTGAAGTTACCGGTCTCTCTTGGGGTTTTTTTGGCCATTTTAGGAGGAAACATTCTTTAGCTTTTTGCATCTGTCACAGTGTGTCATATCCTCTTGCTCCTTCTCTGAAGATCACTCTGATGTCCTTGTATCTAGGGGAATTTACACTGTTGGTTTTATATGAAAAACTGATCATGACTGCAAAGTTACCTGCCTTTTAATGGGAAACCTTCAGAGTCTATCTGAAGAGCATTCTAGCTTCTTTTTCATACATGGCATTTATGAAATAGTCATCTTTTACCTAATTATGGATACTGTGAGTTCTGAATATGTTTAAACTTCTCTTGGCTTTTGGGTGTATTTTCATTAAACAGACTATAGTTTTGGAGGCCTGTATCATGTTTTGTGAAGGGTTCTGATTGGTGTAAACAGAACTTGACTTCAGAGGTTGGCAGAACCGCAGGAAACCCTGTGGCCACCTGCGTGGCTTCCTTCCCTCTCCGGAGTGTGTTGCATGCTCTGCACAGGCAGGTCGAGGTGTGATGGCACGGTGGTGAGACCGCACAGGGAGGGCTACATCGTCATCGCAGCCACTCGAGGGCTCCATCGGCTGCTGAGTTTATCGCGCACGGCCTGTGAGGTCAGACAGGCCAGACAGGCCTTCTCGTAGGTGCATGAAAACAGTGAAACATCGCACATCCGAGTGAGTGTTTCACCATTATCATGAGTGATTTTTAAGCACATCATTTCCATATTTTAACAAGATTAGAAGCCTAATCCAGAAATGTGTCCTTAGCAGTAAATGCATATCGCTTCAGGGTGTGCTGTTGAAGCCCCGGCCTCTCTTACATTAAAGACATCGTTTGGCTGGAACATGCTTGATCTGTGTAAGCCTAGTGACTCCCATTCATTTGGCCATCTGATCATCATACAGGGCACAGTTTAATCAACCTTTTATCGTGGGTACTGCACCTTTAATGAAACGGGGGCTTGGTTTCCATATTTTTCTTTTTGTGGTGTTGTTAAAATGTCCTTAATGCTCACTTCATGTTGGCTAGATTAGAAGGATGATTATTCTATGTTTGATATTGTTCACTGTAACAGCATTGTTATTATTAATTTTTCAAAGAAAACTGCACAGTTTTGCTTTACCTTTCAACAGTCTGATTGCTATTTGTTTTGCTGTTATTATATGTAGAGCATATTCACTTTTCTGTCTTTGCACTGTTAAATTCTCTACTGCCAATGCCAAAACAGGTAGCACAGTAAGATGAAATTACCCGCTCTCAGGAGATTATCCTAGTCTCTTAAAAATAAAAAAAAATTTAAAAAAAGAGATTACCCTAGTATGAAAGACATCAGAGAAGCCATGTTTTTTAAAAAATAATCTGTAACTAAAATCTGGGCCTACAGGCTGAGGAATAGCTCAGGGGTAGGGCACTTGCCTAGCATTGCAAGATCCGAAGTTTGATCTCCAGCACCACCAAAAACAAAGAAAAATCCAGAAATGGAGCATTCTTCTGTGACTACTGTTTGGCTGTAAAAGTTGTAGCCAGTTTAATATTATTCCTTGTAATGTTACTGCTTTTTGAAAAACTGAAATGCTTACTACCCAAATACATTTGAGTCCTAATTCACCTCAGAAATCAATTTTGGTTTTTTGTTTATTTGTTTGTTTGATTGTTTTTTGGTTCTGAGGATCGAATTCAGGGCCTTGTGCTTGCAAGGCAAGTGCTCTAACCACTGAGCAAATCCGCAGCCCCAAAAAATCAATTTTTTTAAAGTCTGAACAGTTTCCAATTTATGTTCCACATACAGTCAGTCCCCTTATCCTGTTCTTGGTCTCCCCACCAGCTGCCTGAAACCCCAGAGTACAGAACTCCACACATATATGGTGGTTTCTTCCTGTACATACATACCTACATTAAAGTTTAATTTCTACATGAAGTCCTTTAAGAGGTTAAAAAGAGAGAAGGGAGGAGCAACAAAATGCTGGGCATAGTGGCACATGCCTGTATCCCAGTACTGAAGGGAGGATCACCATGAGTTTGGGGCAACCCTGAACTATACAGTGAGTTCAAGGCCAAGCAGGACTACACAGCCAGACCCTGTCTGAAAAAAAAAAAAAAAAAAAGATTAACAACAAAAACTAATACTTAAAACTACAGTTGACTGTGGAAAACTGAAAATGAAACAAGAATCAGGGCGGACTACAGTTTATGCATCCTCTTCAAGTTTTTAATGAAAAATACCTAATGGACAAAAACAGAAAAAATTTACCTCTCATTCGAAGCCGGATCCCCAGGAGTGCAGTGATGGGGGCACAGGGAGACCAGGCCACCCAGGCCCGGACAGGCGCAGGGCCGGGCCCTGCCCACAGGCTACGCTCTTTAGTGTGGCCCAGTCTCTGTCTGCTTTTCAGATTTCTATGTCAAATCTCTGGTTTCAAAATAGTCACTCAGATTTTAAAAGAAAAAAGGGCTGTGGCTCAGCGGTAGAGCATGTTCCTGACAGAAAGGGCCCGGGAGCAGCCGGGAGCAGCCGTGCTGTGGAGAAGCAGGTGTGTGTGTGTGTGCTGCTCTGCATGGGACCAGGTTGTGGTGGGCGAGCACAGACAGCTGCCTCACTGGTCTTCAAAGATTGCAGACTTCACCACCAACATTGTGGTCAAACACTAACTTTTCCAGAGAACAGAGAACTGAGCGCAAGTTGGTAGCTGTTGAAATTAGTGTAATACCTCACTGAAAGGAAACAGCAGGCAAGTCCCTGTGTGAGGGGAAGTCGTGTGCTCCAGGTAAGATGCGGGGACCTCTGAGGGCACTGAGTACCACGTTGTGGGAGTCACAAGGTGGGAAACCTCAGTCCAGCTGGGCCTAAAATGAGTTTGGGCCCAGCAAAGTGAAATGGTCTTTTTTTTTCTCTCAGATAGGATCTCACCATGTAGTTCAGATTGGCCTGGAACTCGAGGCCATTCTGCCTCCACCTCCCAAATGCTGGGATTACAGGCGGCTGCCACCATACCCTGCTGGGGTCACACTCAGGGCCTTAAAGCTCTACCACCTGAGCTAAATCCCCAGCCTCCTCCTCTTCTTAATCTGCTCATGCCATAGCAAAAGCCCTGCCTAAGAATTCTGGCCAGTGTGAGCTGTCTCACCCTTCTAAATCACTGGAAACTAAAAAAAAATAAATAAAATTAAAAAAAAAAAAAAAAAACACTGGAAAAAGAGCGGCAGGTCTCCATAGAACACAGACCTGCAGGAACCTGACTCTGGAAGTGAGCGTGGCCGGGCTGTGGGTCTGTGCTGGTTAGAAAGGGAGCCCTCTGATAAGAACCCCTTATCATGACAGGAGGCAGCGAGCACTCCTGTCATGATCCTGCTGCAAGTTTAGCAGTTTTGGTTTTGGAGGGGGCTTTTGTTTTTCATTTTGTTTGTTTGTGTTTTTTCTGGTTTGTTTTGGTTTTGGTTTCTGTGTTTCCCATGGTACTGGGAATTGAACCCGGCACCTTACATAAGCTAGGCAAGAGCTCTGCCACTAAGCCACATCCCCAACCTTTGCGTTGGTAGTTCTCACATTTCTGTCCTCAGTAAATTTTCATTTAAACTAAAATAATTACCCAAATTTTCCATGATTTTAGTTCCAGTTTGGGAATTTATTTAATGTCAGTTTTATTTTTATAAACTTTTATGTGTCTAATTTATCCTCTCATAGTCTTAGAACAAACTATATTATGTATAATTACTGATGCTCTTTTTATATAATTTATAATCTTTCATATTTAATATGAGACTCATATCCTTATTTCTTCAGGGAGTCTTTAATATCTGGGCTGGGGTGTAGCTCAGTGGACAAGGGTACTTTCCTAGCAGGAGTGAGGTCCCGGGTTCAATCCCCACCTCAGCAAAATTAATGAAGGTGTACATTGGGAATAATAAGATCATATTAAAGTCATATTTACTGTGTTCTTACTTATTAAGCATATTTCGGAAGCATGCATTATTTCTATAGACACATAAAAGTGAATACTCAATCTTAAGAAAAATTTCGATTATTGTAGTCAGATTAGATTAGTGAGCATCATTACCGAGAAGATTGTGTTGACGAGGGCCACTGTGCAGTGTCCAGTGTGTTGTGTTGTCCCTTTTGAGAGCGTTCCTTGATGGTTTGAAGGTGGGAATGAGACCTGTCTGGCTGCACGCAGCTCAGGCAGAGCGCTTCCCCACACGCATGAGGCCCTGGGTTCAGTCTGCAGCAGCATAGAAAGATGGGATCCTTATATTCCCGAGTGTTCGTTTCTGTTGTTTTTCACAGCAGTGCTGGGGATCAGTGGAACCAGGGCCTCAGGCATGTGCTGCAGCCGCCCCCAGCTGCCTCCCAGCCTTGCAGGGTTAAATGTAAGAGCTAGAGAATGAAGAAGTCTTGCTGCTGGAGCGCGAAGACTGACGCACTGTGGGTGTCCCAGAGGCTCATGACACCCCATGCATCTCTCTCTCCCTCTCTCCCTCACAGTGACTACGTTGCAGCTGAAGGAGGAGCTGCTGGACGGGGAAGATTATACCTTCCTCCAAGGAGCATCTGATCAGGAAAGCAACGGCTCTGCCAACTTCTACATCAAACAAGAGCCCTGAGCTGGCTCCGAGACTGAGGGCAGGTGGGGAAGAATTTTACACAGGACTGATTTATAATCCATCCAGCTGTACAGCGGGCTATTCTACTGGGACGTTTTGCTAAACACAGAAAATTTCAGCTCCAGATTTTTCAGGTGGGTGGGGAAACTATTTTAGTCGGCGGGGGGGTGGGAAATTTTTCAATTTATAAAGATGGACAATTTTTGTGTTGTATTTGAAGCTTTTGAAAGAATTTTGTAATATTTTCCAAGTTTGGATTTATGTGCATTGTTAACAAGAACTGAAATTCTAACTTTTTTGGTAAGATTAAAGTTTAGGTAGCAGGACTGAAGGAAATGATTTAAGAAGGATATAATTGTAAATGCAAATGAACTGTCATACAAATGAACCTTTTTGGTACCTGTTGGGAGATTTTTGGATTTTAGAAGTTAGCCAGTCACATCTTCAGCTTCCTCTGCTGCAGAAATATGCAACTGAGGCCCTCCAGAGGGTCCAGCTCCTCGCAGACCGCGGAAGGGGCGCTCGCTCTGTTCGCTGGCGTCTTATTGCAGCCCATTTTAAATGTTCCTACAGAAATGTTTTTCATTCTGTGAAAATTTATTTGGAGTTCTATATGAAACTGGAAGAACTCTGGATACTTTTATATGTTCTCTTTTAAATCAAAAATGATTAAAATGATCCTAACACTAAAGTGTTAAACTGGAATGGTTGGCAAGATATACAGGATCTCAATCTACATGTTGCGGGGCTGGGAAAATGCAATATTGTCTAAGTTTATTTTATTTTCCTTGCTAAAAAAAATGCCCCCCAGAAGGGATTCTGATCAGTTCTCTGCCATTCCCCCGCCCCCGTCCTTGAGATAGTAACTGGGTATAGCCACACCCCAAAACAGATGTTCTGTATCACCAAGAGAATCAGTCAGTTATTCAAAGCCAAAAAAAGCTTAGATTTCAAAATCATTCCAGCTCCACTTCTAGCTGTCCTGGATTTATCAGAAAACAAAATTGAAAGAGGATTTAATTTTCTTAAAATTCCATATATAGAGTATGAATTGTCTTTAACTATAGTCAGAATTTATTTTAACATTAAAAAGTGATTTGGACCATTACAAACATTCCCAATTTTAAAATTCACATGGCTTCCTTTAAAAATAGGATCCAAGGGTGAATCGGTGAAAGGTTTGCTCTGTGTTCTCTAGCTGTCTACCGAGTTGTGACTGAATGAGAGCTCTAGCGTTTACCAGTGAGGTTCATAACTAAACTCTCAGGAATTCATTCATCTGTTCTAGAAGTGCTTCTGGGTCTTAGCCTGGCCTCTTCAGAGTGCTAACAGTGGCCATCTCCTCTGGGATATAGGCAGGGCAAATTAGAAATTAATCAAAATGATTAACCTCTATAGTCCTTCAGCCTATGGAATGCTTTAAACAATGGAAAGCCCCAGGAGACCATTTTAGGTAAGATTTTTGTTTGATTTTTAAGATGCATAGAACATTTAAAAACCAGCAATTTCTTTTCTAAACTGTTGCTCTACTTTTGGGAATAATAGCATTGGTAATACGCACAGGTTTACCTCATTCTATGCAAGAGGGGTTAATAACATAAGGTTTTGTAGTAGCTACTGGAAGTACATTGTGTTATTTTGCAGTGTGAGAATATATGGAATCGCATGTCACCATCTCTTAGCACTGACTCTTGGGGGCAGAAATGCAGATCACATCAACTCAAGTTGATTTCTCATGTGTCACATATACGTGAATTCAGCTGTAAAATGACTGGATATGTATCTTTACCAACATTGCCGAGAGGGACCTACTGTGAATGTGACGTCCTCACGCTTCCCAGACGTTACGGCTGAGAAGCTTCCAGGCCCAGCAGATCACACCCAGCACACTGGTCGCGGGCACAGGCAGCCGCTGAGCAAGCGGTGCCTCCTACCTGCACTTTTGGGGTGTCGGGGCTCTCGGGGGACCCCAGTAAGCCGGGAAGGCTGGGATTTGGAACCAGCCAGCCCTGGTAATTAGCTCTGTGAAATGCTCAACCGTAGCTGGGTTCCGTAAGCTTCCAATCCTACAGCAAAACCAGGCTGTGAGCGCCTCAGAACCCTGCCTTCCCGCGCGGGGCTCTTGTCCCAACTCCGAGCCCAGTCGGCTGGGTGAGACCTCCCCACAGCCTGCTCAGGCCCACTCTGACCTCTCTGCTGGCCAGGAGAAGGTGGGGCTGCATCAGCCATGACTCCGGTCTACAACTCAGTAGCCCCTTCCTCTTTTACGGTTCAAAACCTACTGCTGACCTTGGGTTTGTTTTTGTTACTCGTTTCCTGTTAGGATTACTTGGGGACTTTGGTAGTTTAAACTCTTTAACCTTTTCCTTGCTGTGTATGAGGATAAAGCTAAAGCTGTTATCAACTTCTTATTCTACGGATACTAACACGGGTTTTCAGTGTTTGTTTGTTTTATTATTATTAATTTTGTGTGATGTGAATACCCTTTCCCATCAATATTTGTATTATGGTGCTATATATTTAGTAATGATCCTTTAATATTGGGAAGGGATTTTAAAAATACTGTGATTAAACGGGGTTTCTTCCTTTGATTTTCATATTTTAAAGCAAGCCACAGTCATTTATACACAAGCAAAGTATCTGTCCCTGGGCAAATCTTTTGAGGACAGAGGTCAAAGTAAACTACGTAAGGTTTTTACATCATTTCTGTATGTATTTGATATATAGATCAATATCTGTACAAATTTAATCTTTTATTTTCTGGTAACATGATCATTGAGAAAGTATTTGAAACTTTCTCATGAAATGTATATAATGGCGTGAAAAATTCCTTCAGAGAAATTTATGTTCCTTTCATTTTTACCAAATTGCAAATTTTCAGCATGAATGTGAAAAGCATTAAAATTATAACTTTGTGTACAAGATGAAAATAATTCACTAAATTTGCCCTTTTTTACACAAAATAAAATGAAAGTTGAGCTGTATTTGAGCAGGTCTCTGATCTCTTCTACCTTGTGAAGGTTTGTCTTCTGTGCGGAATGCCCAGTCTGGGCCCTGTCCCCAGGGAATCCCTGGGCGGGCAGAGCACCCTGCTGGCCGGGGAGAAAGCAGCCAGGAGCTGCAGTCTCAGGGCAGGTGGGGACAGCCGCAAGACTGCGGCAAGTGTGGGCGGCAGAGTGGGGAGAAATGCAGCCTCCAGCTGTAGCACTGTCAGCGTGCCTGGGTGACGCAGGCTTACGCTCCGCCCTGAGGAGGCAGACCCGGGGCCACACCCGCACCGCCACCACGCCTCTGAGGCCGGGGGCCGCAGCCCACCCACAGCGGGGATCTCCAGTGGACGTCAGCCTGGCAAGAGCACCGGATCCCTGACGCTGTCCCGGCCTCAGAGCCGTCGGGAGCCTCAAGCCCCAGGATTGACTTGTGCTCGTCACCACCAGCTGTAAATTGGGTCCCTTATGCTAGAGCTGCTCTAGAACTCAGGGAAACGCTTTGTACGGTTAGTGATTTTAAGTGCTCCCCAACCCCTTTAAATGATAACAAAGGACGCTGGTGGGAGAAATACATAAACATGCAGAGTTAACCTCAAAGCGACATAGCAGGTCCCTGGAGCAACCCGTGCCTTCCATGGGTGCTTCATCTTCCAGGCACCTCGGGAGATGTGATGCATCCCAAAACCCTGCTCCTCTGGGTTCCTGTGGTTTGGTTACATCACGATTGGTCACAGCGTGGTCCCTGTGCCCTCCTGGAGGTGGGGGGGCACCAAAGGTTCTAACCCTCCAAGTGTAAGCGGGTTAACTGACGACCGGCCCTCCATCCTGGAGCCTCCAGGAAGGTCCCCTCCTCCATCAGACATCAAGTAGGCATGACATCTGTTGCCGGGGCCCAAGGGTTAGGACAGTGTGGGAGACTAGGGCAAGACCGGTGTTACTATGTGACAGTCACTGTATTTAGTGTCACAATATGCTCAAAAGCGCAGATTTTTTCTTGTACTAGTGACTGAACCCGGGGCTTCAAACCAAGCCACCCCCTCCCTTTTGCTTTTGAGACGGTCTTACAGGAATACACCACCACACCCGATTTAGAATGTGAATTTACCACCAGCTTCTTCTAGCCCAGGAAAAAGCATATTCAATAATCACCTGGGGAGAGAAACATGCAGAACCACCATGGCTGGGCCCTGCGATAACTACCTTAAACCTGCGTTACACGTAGGCATTAGCCGTCTCCATGTGTCTTCCATGTTGTCATAGTCTGGAACAAAGGTGCCGATCTGCACTAGTCTGTCTCGCTCTATCACGTTTCCACAGACCTTTCTTACAGAAGGAAAGACGTAATAACGCGGATTGTGTTACTTCCTTGTTCCACCCTTAGCCAGGGCCGCACCTTCCCCTCCAGCCCTGCCTCCTCGTACCGTGCTGTGTGACCCTGGTTCTGCGGCTCTGACCGTCCTTCCACTGTAAACAGGATCCGTGGTCTGGACAAGGCCGCGGTATCCAAGAACAGTCACCGCTCACATGAGGGATGCAAGGACGCTGTGCCCCATTGCCAAGGCTTTATTGGAAAGTGGGCCTCGGAAAAGGCTCCACCCACCCTTCCAAGTCCCTCGGGCGCTGAGTGACCCTGCCTGCCACTACTCGTAGACCCAGTCGTGAGCACAGGACTTGTAGTCTACCAGCTCTTCAGGCTTAAACCACAGGCTGATCTCCTTTTCCGCACTTTTTACCGAATCGCTGCCATGAATGATGTTCCTGAGAAAGAGAACAATTACCAGTTACTATGTTTCAAAGTGCAACAGTCACTGGGACGTGAGACAGGAGGATCACGAGTTGAAGGTTGGCCTGAACTGCACAGAGATCCTGTCCCCAAAAGAAAAACGAACATGTATTTGGGCAGCCACTCCAGATGTTTTCAGCTACACTGCCACCTGAAGCAGCAGACTAATTACATACCCCAAAGCTTTTTGTTTTGTTTTGGTTTTTTGAGACAGGTCTTTTGTGGGGGAAGGTGGGGGTGTCCGCGATTGAACTCAGGGCCTGGGGAGTGTTCCACCCCTGAGCTAAATTCCCAACCCTGTTGAAGCAGGGTCTTGTTGTGTAGTTCAGGCTGGTCTTGAACTCACTGTGTACCCCAAACAGGCCTCAAACTCGCAGCGACTGCCTCAGCCTCCCAAGTGGTGGGATTATAAGCATGTACCATCACACCTAGCAGTATTTTTTTTTTAAGAGTAGGAAATTTATTGAGAGAGAGGAAGAGAGCTCCTGAGAGACA